>OZ023160.1:20847369-20872369 GCA_963678695.2 Diplodus puntazzo | reverse complement strand
AGACTCCTGATGGTAAGTTGAAGGTCCAATGTCTAAGAAAGTAGATTTTTGAGTCCCCCTTCCCAACTCGTCAAATACTGATGCTTTGGTACTGTAGGTCGGGGTCGGCCCAGCTATTACAAACTAGACCATTAAGGCACTTTATGAATATGACCTGGAGGCTGGATGTGTGCAAGTTGTGAAAGTGTTTCCTGCAGTTGAGTTTCTACTAATAAAAGCTCCACCTGGACCTATGTATCTCTAAAGATTACATAATATATGAAACAGATGTCTGTATCCGAGAGGATACTGCGTTTCGTATTACACTGTGGAGTTCGCCTTTGGGTTTCTGTAACAAGGATGGATACGATTTCTATTTCTCTGTCCTCCGACATATTAGAAACATATTGGATGTCATCTATCCTCCATCCAGCAAAGTGACAAAGTGCTTTCTCACCAATTACTATCTGCCATCTCCCTCTTCACACCTGGCAGGCAGAGGATGTAGCTGACAATGTGTGTGTGTGTGTGTGTGTGTGTGTGTGTGTGTGTGTGTGTGTGTGTGTGTGTGTGTGTGTGTGTGTGTGTGTGTGTGTGTGTGTGTGTGTGTGTGTGTGTGTGTGTGACAGAGAGAGAGAGGGAGAGGAGGAGAGCGAGCCACACAGACAGATTAAGTCACAGAGAGAGGTTTTAAAGAGGTTGTCACTTGTGTTTACGTTTCCTCAGTCTTCATTAGGTGAATGACATATCATCGTCTCTGTGATATCACACCACTGTAGTTAATGCTCTGTTGTCTTTCCATGCTGTTCGCCTTTTCAGAATCATTTACAGGGTACTGTAAGCGTACTGTATGATAGAATCAGCAGGACTTGACTCTACTCCTCAATGCAAGGCTATTAAACAAATTAAACATAGGCGGAGCAAGGATGTCAACAAGGGCGGGGATGGATCAGTTATCAATAAATCAAAGTGTTTCAGATTCCTGAGGAGCTAATGTCATGGTACCTGGCAACCCAGCGGCAGAAATGAGCGCGTGCAAATGATCCTGTCTGACATGCGTCACTCGTTTCTTTGCCTTCGCTGTAGCCCTTGGCTTTGCTCTGTTTGCAGCTGAATGTGGATGGTACAGATGCTAAAGGAGAAGAAATATGCTTCCAAATTTCTCTCAACTCTTTGCCATGAGACTTTATCCTTTATTGGCATTTGCAACCAGCCTCACTTGCCCGTCCTTCTGCCTCCACTCTGCACACTTTATTCCTACATCGCTCTATTAATTTCCGTCCTCTTCTTCTTTTTGAACATCTTCCTTCTAAATCCTTTACAATTTTTTTTATTTATTTTCCTGGAGTTAAGATTTTATGGCTAACTCACTCTTACTAACCTGTATTGCAGTGTTATAATCTTTCTCTTTTTCCTGGCCTGATGTTGGCAGGTATGCAGCAGGAGCTGCACGCCTAAAAGCCTGAAGTGCTTGGAAACTAAAATCCTTGAGAATCATGTCCACTGTGTGTTTTCGCTGTATGAATCTGAAAGCTGAAGGCTGTGTATTATCAGTGGGTGGACTGAACCTAAGTCTGTCGGCTGCACAAGCTCAATAACCACCAGCTGTTTAGACCGGTGAAGCACCATCCATCTGTCTGCTTATCTTTTACCCTGAGAAAGCACTTTACCACACATGTCCTACATATTTTTTTTTCTCCCATATTACCTGTATGCTTCTCTGTTCCCTGTTTGGTCAGGATTGTATTTTGAGGCTAAACACTACATACACATATTTGGAGGAGTTCAGTTGGGTCAATGTTATTCCAAAATAAACCTAAACGTCTGAACAGTTGCAGAGGTTCTTCTTTACTCGGGTGTGCACGCACTTAGACAAGGCTTCCTCTTCACTGAAGAAGACGCAGCCTGAAGGCACAGAACGTCCCTAAGCAGACAAGATCTCAGCAAACCGGTTAATGAAAACAGGTTTACAGGGGAAACAAGGATGTGAACAAGTTGGACAAGGACTTTCCTACATGACTTCCTGAGTACAACAGGGATGCAAATCACCAACCAGTCGCACTCAGTCTTTTAGCCTTAGGACTTTCATCTTACAGATCGTGTTCATCATCTGCTGATGTTTCAGTGCGATGTTGTTCTTGATAACAGAATATTAAATGTTGTGCAGTCGGGAGCAGTCCGACGTTAAACACAACTCTTTGTGTGCTTAAATTCAAAGACACATCTTTTAAAATCAAGGTGCTGAGGGTGGGACTTCACTTATTTGAAAAGTGGTAACTGGGGGTGTGATCAAGTTTTGTTCTGTTACAGCCCAGATTAGTTCTTATTAAGACGTGCTTTATTAGAATCAGTGTTATTTAGTCAGAGCAGCTGAAGAAGGAGGAAATTAGCAGGCCTTGACAACATAGGAATAAAAAAAAAAACTACTGTTATTCCAAACACAGACAGGTAGGCAGACGGGGCAGTGTTTCTCTGAGAGGAACATGGTGGTGCAGTATTAAATGCAGTTGCCTCACATTAAGAAGGTCCTGGGTCGTGATAGGGCCCTTCTGTGTTTGTATGTTCGCCCTGTGCTTGTGAGGATTTCCTTCATGGCACTATGGTCCCGGAAAGATCTTGCATCTTATCTCTTTTTTGTGACCGAGTTCTTGTGTCTATGTCTCTGTGTGATGTATGCATTCATATTCATCATCACTACCTTTATATAACCAATGAAAGCCATCAGGATCAAGCTCTCTTATGCGTGCCTGATAAAAAAAACATAAAAATGACACATATACAAATGACAACATAGTTACACATTAATACAAAAATGCCATACCTGTAAATCAAAAGAGAAAACACAAATTCAGATCAAACCTACATTCACACCACTGTCTGTCGACTCCAAATGATTAAAAGGGATTAAAACATCAACACTCCATTCAAAGGCTTGCTCGAAATCGCACAATTGCATCCAAGATGATTCAGTATGTCAAATGTTGTCCTTTGCTCTTTAACAGCTCAGCACCTGTGTGATCCGTTTCTGTCGCCTTTTTTAAGAAAAAGAACATGCACTCTGCCACGCGGAGTTACACGCGTACACGTTTGCTCCAAGTTGGTCAGGTTCGAACACGTCCATCACTCGTGCTGCGTGTCTATGAGTTCACCTATAGAATAATTAAGTGCTTATGAGTGAACAGGAAAAAGGAAGCATCTGCTGGAATAAAGCAACATCTGCCTCAGAGACACTAATGATGCAGATAAACATGGGTCTGTAGAATAGGGTGCACTATGAACACCTGGTGTCTTCTTGAGAATTAACACTTAAGGTTGTTCCACTGTAACCTCCTCATTCATGGCTTTGAACAATTAAGACACAGTGAGGTAATGTGGACTTATACACTTGTACAATTCAGCAATTTCACATTTTGAAGGGAAACTTTGGTAGAAAGACTCATTTCTGTATGGCCGCGCACATGCGCGTGTACGTGTGTGTGTGAGTGTGTGATCTTGCGTTGATGGCTGTCGTGTCCACACCCACACACCCTCCCACAAATACGCACATCTATTTCTGATGACAAAAGACTGTGGGTGACATTGAGTGATAGTTGATTGATGGCCTCAGCCGATTGCTGCTCATACCACTGCAGCCAGTCAGCTACACACACACACACACACACACACGCACGCACACACAAACACTTTCTGCCAGTCTGCCACCACAGAGTTAGCAACAGTCTGCGTTTTGCCTCCCTCACTTCTCCAAGCCAGTCGCTCTGCACTGCGGCAGGCAGGGGAAGCAGACACACTCTCACACACACACTCTTCTCTGCTCCACTCCCATATTTTTTGGAAGGGAAGAGAAGAGGAGCGAGCAAATGCAAGACAGCACGTCGTTGTTTCGTGTTTTTTAGCGGAGAGCTGCTGCAAAATCCGGCTGACACTTCAAGGATTTCTTGCCTTGTTCTCAAAGTTGCTTCAAAGAGATTCGGAGTATCGTCATTACAGAAGGAATATGCACAACTCAGCCTGCCAGCCAATAAAGAGACAGACAAAAAAGTGGGAAGACAGAAGAGAGAATCTGGACCTATGTGGTGGATTTTGGAAGCGGGGCGAACATGCAATGCTCCAGTGGTCTTTTTTTGGATGGGAGTGAGGAGGCAGGAGCGATGCCAGAGGTTTCGAGCCTGGTCTTCTTTTAAAAAAAAAAATAAAAACACTCTTGCAGCAGCTGACCCCTTGGGCTCTGGCTATGCTTAGCCTCCACCTGCGTGCCACCGCAGATGAAGCGATGGAGAGCTCCCGCTCTTGATCCAGGATATAGATGCAGCCGGGCCTTGCGATTGTGTCCGTTCTGTGCTCTCCATGTGCAATATAAATCATATCCAGTACAGCGGTATCCAGCCAAGCGAGCTGTCCAGCAAACCGGCACCCAGCCCAGAGAAATTGCAGCCCCAGTGGAGGAGAAGGAGAGGCAGAAAAACGGTGGATTGAATGAACGCTGAGGGAGAGAGGGAGAGACAGAGAGAGGGGAGCTTCCAGACAGGGTGACCTACATTCAACACTGTCTGGAGTCAGCGTGAGAGGGAGGGAGGGAGGGAGGGATGGAAAGAAAGAGAGAAGGGGACATAGAGAGCCAGCAGGAAGAGAAAAACCAGAGGATGAGGTGGCAAGAAAGAAGAGGCACAGAAACAAAGAAAAGAGGCGGAAAGATGGAGCTGATCCTTGGCCGAGATCTATTTCTGACTTCGTTCATCCAGCCATTTCCCTCTTGTACATTCACTCGCGCCCCTTCCTCTTCCCGTATCCCCTTTTTCCTTCTCCCTGCTGTTCTGCTGCTTTTCCCTCCATCTCCCAACATTAATCACCCATTGTCTGGGGTGTCTGGGGGAATGCAGCTGCCTGTAGTGTAACCTCAGTCTGTGGCACACAAACAGGCAAGGCAGAGAAACAATCATTAAGTCTGGTCACTTTTCACACTTTTGTTGTTTTTTCTCATGCTCCTCATCTTCAAGCTCTTTTCCCTTTGTCTCTTCATCTTCTATTGCTCTCCCCCCCCACCCCTTCTCTCCCTGCATCCCCTTTTTTAAACCTGCTTTCCTCCACGTCCGACGACCCCATCCACACCTATCTCTCTCCTCCTTCTTCTCCTCCTCCTCCTCCTCTGTCAGCGTTTATCCATCTCTGGCGAGCTCTAACAGTATTTTTATGGTGGATTACTTTGTCTAGCTGCGTGCTGTTATCTAGCGTCACTGGAGGGGAAGAACATCGCCGAAGCAGCAGCAGCAGCAGCAGCAGCAGCAGCAGCAACTCTATCTGTCTATCTGTCTGTGAGGGTGACTCGTGAGCTAGCTTCATATCTATATGATTGCCGTCTGGATGGAAAGCTGTCTGTGTAAAAGCTGGTGGCTTACAAGCTGGTTCTCACAGCCGCTTGTAGCCGAACGTACAGTCGCTTGCCTGGCCAGCCGCTGACTGCTACAAGATTACAGACAGGCTTTTTTTGACTGCTGGCTGCCTTGTGCATGTACCTTTGCGTACAAGTCCAAATATATAACCACTCTGTCTCCAATAGCTCGTCTTTTTTTTCTCCTTTTCACCCCTCTTTCTCACGATTTCTTCCTCCCTCCCTCCCTCCACTTGCATGTCAGTCCTCAGGGATCAGCGTTAAGGACATGAGAGGGGATTGCAGTTGAAGGAGAGGAAATGACATGGGTAATGGAAGAGGACACACAGGCACCTGTCAGGGAAAATCAAGGGTGGAGAGGGGGAGGAAATTAATTATTCATGAGGCAGAATTACAGTGCTTTTCACCTTCGTGAAGCTTGATCAGAATCACAGTTTTTCTCTTTGAAAGTGAATCTTCTGTCTTTGCAGCATCCCTTATTTCTGACTTTTAGCATAGAAAGATGTGTTCCGAACAACACGAACAGATGAGATATTATTACTGTTATTAGTTTAATTTTCAAATTGTTTACATCTCTGGCTTCTCCAAAGATATCTTTTTTTTTTCCTCAGAGAGTCACATAAAGCTGTTAATGATTAGAATCATCCAATTGCCAGAATGGATTTACGTTTCTACAAACTGTGGATTTGTTTATGTTGCCACCTTATGTTTCACTTGGCTAAACTTTCAGTTTTATTCAATAATTGTATTATTTTACCGTGCCTATGTACTGGTTAGATTAAGGCATGAAAAACACTAGTTAGGTTAAGGAAAAGATCCTGGTTTGGCTTACTTGGTTTCTCTATGTGTCAACTTAATGTTTAGATTTCTATTCCTCTCTTGTCTCAATGCTGCGCTTTTGCTGTGGTTTGGTTAAGGCATAAAAACTACTTAGTTATTGTTGGGAAAACATCACAGTTTGGCTTAAAATATCTCTCATGCTCGCAAAAAAACAAAGCGGGAGATGGCCCGACTTCCTGTGAAAAATATAGAACCCTTTTTAGTCGCCACAAACAGGGTCGGAAATGTCCCGGGGTCTCGTTAAAAAACATCAGATGCTGGTTGTTATAAACAAGGCCGGAAAGGTCCCAAAGTCTACCTAAAGACACCCGGTTCTGTCGCAACAAACCTGTCTGGAAATGTCCCCAGCTCTCCTTAAAAATAGCCAGTATTGTCAGGCTTACAAATGTGCAACGCAAACTCAAACTGCGGTCCCCGATTTGGCAAGCCTTGTCATCTGTAACTCCACCTCCCTCCCTTTCGACCTCCCGATGTGGGAGTCAGTTCATTCATGTAATGTCAACGTGATATAGCAGGGTTTTGAACAGATGTCAATATGGTAGACTTGAAACTTGGATGCATCTGTGGTTTACAGAAAAGTTAACAGCCGACATTTACATCCCAGCGACCAGGCTGTGCTACACATATAGCTGAAAAAAGTCTGAATGCATCGAAATATCTGATTTCGTTGCCACTCACATGGCTGTTAAATGTTCCAGTATCTCGTTAAAAATATCCTGTCACCTATCATGGCAGTGTCATCCACTTCCCAACATGACAGTATTATGTGAACTTGATATGACAAAATAAAAATTGCACAAATACAAATTTGAACGTATCTGTGGTTTGCAGACATTTATTCTGGCAACTAGGATGCAGAAAAAGTGGTTCATTAGGAAAAAAAAACTATTAAATGTCTATCTGAGATAGACTTTTATACTTGTCAGTACAGCAAAGTATTCCCTACTGCTCTCTGTGGTCAGCACAGTGCACGCTTTACCCGGCGTCCGCATCCCCGATCTCATATCTCTGTAAGAGAAATAATGTGCCGTTTTTTAAATGGAGTGCTCTTTGTAGCACTGCGGCTGCCTAAATCATCGCTAACTCTGCCTCCGCTCACTGTAACCCTGACAGATACTTGCTTTACCTCGGTTGACAAGCTTGTTTAGGCCACTGTGCTCTTTCTATATCAACATAATAAGGTTGACCTTTACATAAACATGCATCCAATGAACAAGTAGCATCCCCCCACTTTCTGTACTACCGTCTTCCCACATCATATGACAGGTCCATTATTTGTAAATGGCAACTACACAGCACATCCCTTTCCACTTACTGTGAATCTCATCTATTTGTGTATGGTGTTTGCTGTCTTTCTGTCTGTCAAAATTCCCTGCTATTGTATTTACTTACATTTCCTCAGCAGTTTTTCTCAGTTTTATCTTGTGTCCTGTTGAGGCCTAGTTTGTAGATGTCTCTAAAATCATGGGGAAATTGAAGAAAACCCTCAGGACTGGAGTTACTGCTACATTATATAGTGCATTATCTGTGGTGGGGCCTGTTCGTATTGTAAAGAGTGTATGGTCGGACAATGCCGGCTGTCAATTACAGTCTCAAACTGCCAAATTGGAGATTCTCTGCAGGACTCTGTAGAAGATGGCGAATGCACTCTGCTTTGTGCCTCTTAAAGGAAATGGCATCTATTTGTGGAATGGAGTGAGTGAAGTGCTCTAGAGCTGTTTCTTTTTTTATTATCCTCACCTTATAGCTCTTCTTTGCCAAGTCACTTTCCATGTGGCATTTTCTCAGTGGATGTAGGTTTTACCTACCATTTAGAGCCCTTCCAAAATGTACCTCATAATTTCGCAAAACACATGATTGTTTAATTCTATTTTCTGATTTTTTTCCCCCTTATTTTGAAAAGCTGACATTTTCAAATGATAAGGCTGTTACACGGAAGCAGTGCTTTGCTTTAAACGTGTTCCGGGCAGGATGTCGCTGGTATATCTCAAGCCCCAGAAGAGAGAAAACGATCTTCCGTTACAAATAAAAAGTGATGGTTGAGGCATTTCAAGTGGAATCTCTTGTAGCTGTTGTGTAGTATCTTACTAATAAAACTGTCTGCTGCCTGCCTGTGTGTGTGTGTGTGTGTGTGTGTGTGTGTGTGTGTGTGTGTGTGTGTGTGTGTGTGTGTGTGTGTGTGTGTGTGTGTGTCTGTGTGCGTGGCTAATTATTGGGCCCAGCAATCACATTCGAAGGTAAACACATGGGAAGACATAGCCACACGCCGATTTTAGGGTCCTATATAGTAGAAAGTGAGAATAACATGTTTTTTGAATGTAAAGCCGGTCTAGGTAGTAGACGATTACTGTGAAAATATCAATCCTGATGCAGAGAGTAGGGGTGGGCGATACTGCAAATTTTGGTATCAATCCGATACCAAGTAATTACAGGGCCAGTATTGCCGATACTGATACCGATACCGTTACCGTTACTGATACTGATACTTTTTACTTGAAAATTCCTGATCATTGAATGATTTTGTACTTTTGCCTTTAATTAGTTAATCATGTATATAATATTTAACATAATTAAATCTATAACCTATCTGCATGGCCTAAAAAGGAATACTAATGTTAAACAGACACACAAAAGGGTTATTATATTCTGCCACATTCATACTTCAGGTTTGAGGTAGGCTATATATCTTATATAAGTATATATTTAGATTTATTTCAACTGTCTGAATATATTATAATAATTACATCTCTGACAACCAATTACACCTTGAAAAACAACATTAATTAATGCTGGAAATAACTTTCACTTTTAACTACCTGGATGTTGTTGAGGTTTTTGTTGAAAGGCCTCTGTCAGTGACATCTGTCTCTGTGCCAGGGGTCTGGTTTGGGTTTGGGGAGCTCCCTCCTCCTCCTCCCTCCGTTTGCTTTGCAGCTCAGCGTTAACTTTTGGGTGTGCTGCTTTTAATACAAGTTAGTGGTGTTACCACAGAAACGTATTGCTTCCCTGCATATGTCACAGGTAGCAGTTTCTCTGTCTGAAACTGTGAAATAACTCCAAACAGCACTCCTCTTCTTCTCCACCATCAATTAAGGTTTGCCAGTCCATCTCTGCTCTGGCAGGCAGTGCAGGAGGGGAGAGGAGGGGAGGGGCACAGTGAACCTGAGTGAGTGGAGTGAGAGAGGTGGAGAGGAGCGCTGCGCATAAGGACTAAGAGAGACGCCGCGCTCACACAAACTCTGTGAAGAAGTACGAGTGATTTGTTGAACTTATAGAAGAGAAACTACAACAGAAATATCAATCTCATCACACTAGTACCGATCCAATACTCACCTTGGTATCAATAATATCGATATTTGGATCGATCCGCCTAGCAGAGAGACAGAGGGAGATGCCTGCTCAGGCCTGTGAGAGCTGACAAGTTACAGCAGGCTGGTCTTTTCTGGAGGCAGCCTTAAAGAGACAGGCAATAAAACACAGCATTCAGGGATAGTGTGAATAGAGGTGCTGCAGCAGTGGACCGTATGAGAATCATAATGTTTTTTTAACCTTTTCTAGTGGAAACCTGAAAAAAAAGTATGAATCTGATAATTAGTATAATATAAGACGTTTAAGGTGACTTCACATTCGCCATTTACCAGTTTTAAACAATGTCAAAGTTATGTTGTTCATGTGTTGAAAAGGGAACCCTGTCATCACTGCAGACAGTCAAGTTTACATTTCATGAAACAGTTTTTCATTCTTGGGCACAAAAGTTCAAGCATCCTGAAAGTACAGACAGTCATTAATTAATCTCAGCTCTGTCATCTGCGACATAAGTGACTCTCATAAGCAGTCTTGTCTTCTTCTTGTGTTAGTCATAAGGTCACATTTGTCTGAGTTTAAAGGAATAACTGGCAACCCCGGGGAGTTAACTTTGGCACGGCGATGTTTATAAATCAAATCTGGTGAATCGGCTGTTGAACATTACACCAATGAGGCAACAATTTGCTTTTCTCTCGTAAGTCACGTCCCTCACATTAGTCTGTGTTTCCTCGCTGTGTCTGATAGGGCTCTGTTCTCAGTAGGTGGTCAAGTGCTGTATTAAATCCTAATATTCTTTCCCGCCTCACTCATCTGCTTGTAATACAGCAAATTTCCCTCTTAATTCATTCTTCCGACTCAGATGTGCGAGAGGAGATTGTTTTATTATGTGGGACATTAGACAGTGATGAGGCTCCTCACACTAAATAAGAGAAGTTATTCTTAAACGATTTGCAGTGAAAAGGAAGTGTTTTGTTTTTTTAAATCAGTTTTTCACAGATCTCCTTCTGCTGTCTTCTGATTCTTCCCAATTATATTTGTGAAAGACTTGCATCTGTTGTGTGAGAGGGAGGGGGATGATGTGATGGATTATTTCTCCACTGTCGTCGCTTTGGTCCTCAGCTATGAAGTGACATCTGATCTGGAACAGAGATAATAATCGTTTCAGAAGGTCCTGTCATTTCCTTCTTTGTTCAGTGGCTGAGAGCACAAGGAGGAACTCTCTCAGGTTGTCATATTCAGCCATTTAGATCTTTAATACAATCTGTCTTTAATTAACATCCAATGCCTCCAATGAGACACGCGCACAGTGCAACCAGGTAAGTGGTTGTTTGCTCTATTTTGCAGACAACCAAGCGTAGCCAGATGTAATCTTCTCTTTGTCGTTTAATTCTAATCAATTTGTAACATGTTTTGATGGATGAATGAGAGGAAATGTACCAAGTATCTGCCTCCAGATTAGTGAAAAATGTTATCAATTAAAAATGATTTGACAACATGCTGATACTTGTCAGTGATGTTTGTGTACCTTCATCTGCTGCACGCGAAGACGAGAATAAAAGCAGTACGATATTTAAAGCATTTAACGGCATCTGACAAGATTAAACATCTCTTTACCATCATATATCATGAACCAACTGTAATCAAGATTTGGCAGAAAGCATCACACTCTTTTCACCTCTTTTGTCTGTCAATGTTGCTATTTCTAATGAAACATCTGACACATTTCATTAATGCAGAAGTGGAATGTGTGAGACTGTTTTGACATTACACAAACACAGAGCTACTCTCTACCTTATGTAAATAAAGAAATATCACTTGAACGTTTTCATATTCTACAGACATAATAAAGCCCTCTTTGTTGCGGCTCTTGCGATCGTCTCTCTATTCCAGAAGGTGAGACGACGGTTTCATGCAACAGACAGGTCAAACCAGCTTCAAACCACTGACTCAACACACTGACTCACACAGGCTATGTTGTGTCAACAGATGAAGCGATAGCGCATTTGAATTCGAATGGAAAAATAGGCACACATGCACACACACACACACACACATCGTGTTTTCGTGTGAGCGATGTAACAGATCTGTTTGTTCACTGAACTTCAGTTTAACTGATCCAACCGCTGCGTTCATGTGTGCAGGAACATTTAGATTGCAATCTGCTTTGAAAGGTATGGAAATTTAGGCAAGAATGTAAATATTTATACACCATTTGTGGGACAATGACTAAATAATCTAACCGTTCATTGTCTTATTTAAGCATTTTGGCCAAATACAGACAATTCAAGATTAAAAATAAATATTTGGAGTTATCTAATCTATTAAATTATGAGTACTTCTGTAATTCTGGCGACACAGACAATTTAAAGTTTATGCCCACCACAATGATGCTGTTATTGGACAGGCCTGGTTACACAATCAGTGTTTTGATCCTAAGGCAATTGCAAAATTTGTGAGTGAGTGTATGTGTGTGTGTGTGTGTGCGTGTGTGTGTGTGCGTGTGTTTGTGTTTGTGTGTGTGTGTGCGTGTGTGTGCATGTGTGTGAATGCTGGTAGCTAAAAGGTTGATGAATCCTTTTCCTTTTCCTCTTGAGGGCATGTATGACTGTGTTTGCCTGTAAACATGCCAACTCTGACTCTGTGTTCTTTTAACGCGTCTTATTAGCAGAATATAGGGTGTGAATATGGCTGCACGCTGACAAGTTGTGTTCAGGGGCCACTGGCAGGGAATCAGCGAGCAAACAGCGTGCGCACATTCAGTATAACATGCCTTAATGATATGGAATCTGACTTGGAGACAGATGTGAACGCAGGGAGGGCGCACGATTAGGAAGAGCATGCCAATGGCGTATTCCTGCGAGGAGGCTGTGTAGTATGTGTGTTGACAGGTGAGACGGGATACAAATCTGCATGCCTAAGAGTACACTGCAGCAGAGTACAAACACGGATTAAAAAAACAACTCAAACAGCCTTGAAAACAACATGATCAAGCACACGAGCGGGTGGGCAGGTTCACCGGGTTCACCTTCTGCAGCAAATTTCGTCTTTACTGCACTTGCAAGGTGGGTTGTTCTTTCTCACATACAGCGGGGTTTTACCTCTTAAACGCGCACGCGCACAACGAGAACATCAATATATACAGCACACACTGACTTTCATGGGAAAAAAGACACTCAAACACACGCAGACATACGCGCACAAGCACACACCTCTCCCAGACAGTCCCATATGGACTCATTAGGGGCCAGTCTATCGCCACCTGTGCACTGAAAGGCTCAACGGACTGGCTTTGACACTGACAACGGACAGGAGCTGTGCAGGGAATACACGTACACACGTACACACACACACACTATCACACAAGCAGGTGTACGCTATCAGGGACACGCAAGCATGTGTGCACACACAAGACAGACACACAACTATTCTTGGAGGCAGGCGGGGACAGCTAAGGGACACTGTGTGCTGTAGCTTGAGACAAACAATAGAGAGAGTAGCTAGACCATGCTGACTTTGTACTTTGATTTTTATGCAGACATGCCCTCTTACAGACGCGGAGGTTTGGGCATATAGTAGCCTAATACCACAATTAATTAAAAGAAGAAAATAGAGTGAAGAAGCTGATTAATATTTTAGCTATTCCTAATATCATGACAAGAAAAATAACTTTTGTTGTCCCGTTCATTTACATTTAGTTGGAGGGACCTTCAGATTGTTCCGCAACCAGCAGACAGAGATGAACGTGCTTTCATTTTCAGGACATCTGCATCGACTTCTAAAGCCAAACACACACACACGCACACACACACACACACACACAAACACACATCCTGACTGTCTACAATCAAACACACAGGTTGAAGTTCATCATATACATGGCTAACATGTAAAGCAGACAAACAGAAAAAAAAACAAAAACAGCGGGACAAGTTGCCTCATATAATTTACTATGACTGCACATCACCAAAAAGCACCTGACCTGTGCAGCATGGGGAAGATGTACCAGTTCTTCTTTCAGTAAGTTCTTTCTGTCTACTGAGTTAAATGTCTAAATATACAACACAGAATACACCAGGAACTCCGTTTGGATATACAGATTTGGAGCTCTACATCCCGAATAACCCCAAAAACTGTGAGAAATACAACACGGCAATGCAAAATCCAGCCCAGTCTCCAGATGTTTATGCATATTTATATGCATATAGCTGACTTTCACATCAAGAGATAGAGGAGAAGGTGGTGGCGTCACTACAGGCCACACAACTGACTGCAGTTCGACCTTATTTTTTTTAAAGAGACCGAGGGATATTTCCAGCCGCCTTTGCGGTGGCCAAAATAGTTATGCCTTTTTAAGCCAAACTATTATGTTATACGAACCCTGACCAACCCTAAACCCTTTAGGCTTTTTGTGCCTAAACATTAGAAAAAACATAAGCACATGTTGTGATGAGGGATAAAATAGATAATTGAACCATAAAGTAGCAACATAAAGAAACGTTAAGTTCTAAGTTATCTTTGCTATCATTTGGTGATTGGTTGCAATGTCAATGATGTCTAATACTCATTGGTGATCATGCCTTTGGTTAGTGGCTGGTAGTAACTTTTTAGCTCTCTTGTTCACCATCTTTTGTTAAAGTGGTTACATGTGATGTATAAAAACTTCATAAACAAAAGAACCCTTAAAATCCTACTTATGTCTGCATAGGACTGTACCAAATCCTGTAACTAAAGACATAAGAGAGATGACAGTTTGGGCAAGACATTGATAAGAGGGTAGAAGACAAGAGGGAAAATTAATGAAACAAAAGCAACACAAGATGATAAAATAATAAAGAACCGTATGGTGGATACATGCAGAATTTAACAAAAGAACAGAGAGCAAATGTAAAGGAGAACATTCTGTTTCAGTCCTTCATCTTTGGTTCACTGCTGTTCCTGTCATTACAGGAGGGGTAGCAGGCAATCAGTTGTGTCAGTGATCCCCCAGGATTCCAAGCTCTGGGAAAACCGTAATCCTGACGATCATATATGTGACTGACTGCGTCGGTGTGTGTGTGTGTGCGTGTAAGCCTTGACAGTCACAGCCTTAGACTTCCTTCCAGGGTACGTGATTGACCTGCACGGAGGCTGGCTGTGTGTGTGTGTGTGTGTGTGTGTGTGTGTGTGTGTGTGTGTGTGTGTGTGTGTGTGTGTGTGTGTGTGTGTGTGTGTGTGTGTGTGTGCGTGCGTGTGCGTGTGTGTGCACACATACTCCCAAAGTTCTACACAATCACACCTCTTGAAGAAGGGGTAGAAGGCTAGTGTGTGTATAAAGTCCCATCGGCACGCTATCTGAAAGGAATCAAAAGGAATTCCCAGGGTGCCTCTTGATCCACCTGCATTAAGGGGTGTGTGCATGAGAGAGACAGAATCGAGGTGTGTAAGGTAAATGTGTGTGTTTGTGTGTGTATATCAGAAAAGACAGGCCGCTCTCTGGAAACAGATGGTCTTGTATAGCTGATGAGTAACATCACATTTTTATCCTTACAGGTAAATAGAACAGCTATTATATCCTTGCACTTCTCACTAATGCCATTTAAACTCATGACAATTTCCTACTGCAGCTTCCTCCACCACACAAACCACCCCCTCCTCTCCTAAGTGGAGATTCATTTCCAAATCAATAGACCTTTTTTGCATGTAGACAAACATGAACTAGTAGGTAAATGCAGGTGCTGCAAATGACATAATGAAAGTACTCTTCTATTTAGTTTCAGAGCCTTGATTAAAGCAGTTATTGACAGCTGTGTTTACGTACTATTTCATGTTTCAATGGCTGCTGCTGCAAATGTCTATTTAGGTTTTTTCTTTTCATAAAGCTTGTGCAATCAGGTTTATTTTCCATTAGGCCAAAAAAAAAAAACACTGCCACCCGCTTACTGCTAATGAAATGTGACTATTGGCGTGCCAACAAAGCATACTTAAAGCTGCTACAAGGAACTTAGTTTTGTGTCCATTCTGGCGGCCCCTGTGGACAAAAGCAGCATGAGCATGATTGCCTCCTTTCGTGTAGATCTTGATCTGGCTAGGTCATGCATTTGTTTTTTTGAAGCAAATAAAAGAAAGGCACAATGTGTTTTTTAAAACTGTTTTTCCTTTTTAAAACACAGCTATTTGCCGGATGCCCAGCAACCTGGTGATGTATCCATTTTTCACTCTCTAAAATTAGTAAATGTAATATGAGGACTTTGAAACAATGTAAAAATGTAAAGGTTACATGTAGACCTAGAGTACAGCTAACAGATTTGGTTGCTCAGTGTTTGTAATTTTATAATTTTGTTGAATGACTAAAGTTATCAACATTCCCCATAGTAATATATGGTTATGTATAATAACTTAGGGCAAGATGTAGCTCGGTAGCGTCAGCTGTACCTGCTGCCATCCCACCAGACTACAGAGCAGCTTCTTTTTGTGACGCCCCTCAATTTATCCTCATCATTGCCCCATAAAAAATAGTCTTAATTTATGACTTAGGCTATTTTTGTTTTTTTTTTGCAGGGAATCAAACCCATTGGCGGGTATTAAAATCAACTACACAGCAATAACCAATCGTCTTGCGTATGTAGGTCATATAAAGGAATTCAATATTGAATCAAGACTGTTTCAAAACCAGCTAAAAGTTCATTGCAGTACATTTGCAATTGGAAAAAAAAAAAGATTTTTGCATTCAGCACGAGCATGGGTCTGGCCATGAACATTTACACTCAGTTCATCTGCACTCTGTGTCATATGAGTGCAGACATTTAAAATATCGGGGCCAGTCTTAATTCTGCTTTGTGCTTTCAATCACTTCTTCTTCATCTGAAATGTACGTTTCCACACATAGTTAGTCTGTCAATCACACTCCAGTGAAACATATCCACAGCCATCTTTTAAAATAAACTTCACGAGTAACTCGTAGCTCTAGACACCTTCTTGTATCCACAAAAGTTATTTGCTATCCGTACAACTGGAAAATAAGTTAGAGTAATACCAACAGTTATCACAGATGTAGCAGGTGCTTGAACACTGACACAAAACGGTTTTGTTCTCTCAGTGTGACACATTTCTGAAGGCCACAAGATGATCAAACTCAAACAAGAATCTTTGTTCGACGAAGATAAGGAGATAGTCTGTAGTACGTGATGGCTCTCATTTTCATTTTTAATACCACTTCTGCTTTGCCTCTCTTGTGCATTTTCTGCTTCCCTTAGGTGATTGTGTCTGTTGGGGACTGTTTAGTATAGTCAAAGGAGAGACTACTGTTCTTCCTGCTAAAATCTAAACTGCTACATATATTAACTGGCACGGTAAGGAACAGAGAAAAAAAAAACGGCTAAAGAGGGACACCAGAGACCATCCTGGACTGAGACAAGGGTTATGATCTCCCTCCAACATAAGACTGCTTGACGTGGTGGAACAGAAGTGTGTAACTTCGATAATCCCAAAGCCAGCTCTGTTCACTGTTGAAAGAGGCTGTAAATGTAGCAGAAAAAAGCTTACCCCCCCCAAAATATTTTGACACAAAGCATTTAGTTGTTTACACTGCAATGCCAAATGTTCATAATCAGTTGAAAATTGGTGCTCAAATACACAAGAAGTTCCGCAAATAGCCTCAGATCTGCCACTGATGAACTGGTCACTGTCAAAAGCTCTTGGCATGTGATCGGATTTTAAACATTCCTCTTTTTAATTTGACTTTTATGTCTCTTGAACAAAAGAAACATGGACGAGACCCTAATTATAACTATTTTTAGCTTCCCATTTGAAAGATTAAAGGACTACACAGACAAATGGTTACATCCATTAATTAACGGTAAGCTCAGAAATAAAAAATGAGATCTTTAAATTTTGAGGTTGCCGCTTGTCATCTAGCTTATTAAAACACCACAGCAGTGAAATATACCGGATCTATCAGACCCCCAGCACAATATGCAGACTCTGTGGAGCTGCAGCAATCAGAATAGAGTGACCCTTCAACCAAGTTGCTCACAGCGTTAGCGCAGGAGTTACATGTTGTTAATGACCTGTCAAGGTCATGCTCTACTTTGAGCTGTTTCTCCATATTTCCACCCTTTCTCAGGGGCGGCGTAGCATTCACACTTTATCACAGGAGGTCACAGCCACACTGCTCCCATCTGTATTGCAGAGGGTTACACCTTCCTATCCCTGTCAAGGTAAAAACTTTAGCCATTCACATATGCAAACGGATGTGTGTTCATCCACACACACACACACTCACACACACACACACACACACGTGCTAATAATAGCCTAACCTTTATGCTGGATCAGTTACTGATGTCTCGGGATATTTCATCATGTTGAGGCAAGGTGAAAGATCTCGTTCTCTCGTTTCAAACTTATCTCCCTCTTTTTTTGCTTCAGCTCTCTCTGTGTCTTCACCCCCCAAATCTGGCCTTTATCTGTGAACTTTGCTTGACCCTCTCCCGCTAATCTGCCATGCTCTAGGGAAGCCGGCGTCAAAATTCAGGGCTTTAATAGAGTCTGGGAGTCTGAGGGGCTAAAATAACACGGAGAGTAAAGGGAATAAGAGATGGCTGCTCGTAGCACGGCTAATGCCAGGCTGTGTGAAATGCTCTGCAAAAGGGCTCTGCCATCTTTCATCGTCTCGTCTCTAGGTGAAAGAGGACTCGTCATTTTCATCACAAGCACACGATTGAATTGATCTCACCTAGAGCTGTTCTCATTCACTTTTTGCAGTCTCTGTCAGTGCCGCTCATTACTCTGCAACCGTTTGTTCCTTGTACTTGACTCCACTCTTCTCATATCTTTTCCTCTCTTTGTGTCTCTCTTTCCCTAATGCAGAGCCAGGTAGAAGTTGTTAAAACAGGACATTTGTAAAGTGAAAAATCCAACACATTTACCATGGTTGGCTATTTGTCCATACTCATGGGCTTTTGGGTTGCACCTGAGCCAATAAAGTCCATTCCACACCGAGCCAACGGACTGGAAGCAACGCAGTTCACACCACGTTTCGCGCATCAAAATCAATTTAAACCCAGTACTTTCACACTCGGCAATCTGGCGCATTTTCCAGGTTTTTGCAGTGGCTGTTTTAAATAAACAGCAGGGTTCCACTCAAACTTCAGCAACTTTGCAGCAGAAGTCTTTCTGCCTCAGATGGGCAAACGCATGCCGGAGTTTACACATGACAAAAATCTATGATGTCTCTTTATCCTTGCACACTTCATGGCCCCTTCTTTTCCATTTCTTGTTCCCTCTGCTCCTTTTCTTTCACTCCCCACTGAGAGAGTGAGCGGCGGAAAGAAAAAGAGTAAAGGGACAAAGAGAAGAGATTGGAATAAAGACTTGGACAGGACAAGAAGTTCTCAAAGAAAACAGATCCAATTTTCTGTTACTTCAATTGAACTACTTTGTAAAGATGTGAAAACTCACTTCAGTCACAGGCTTCTGAAAAACTTTTTGTAGTGAAAAGCATGTTACACGATAACTATGTGATCTTATATTTGGCACAAATCATGTTATCTCCAAAACTTTTTCTCCCACATCTATTGGGATGCTACCTTGAACTTCTCAGTCATTGTATTCATCACAAAAATATATGAATCAATAACAAATACTGTAACTGCACTTATAGGTTTCACAAGGTCTGCAAAGTTGCCTTCCATTGAGTTGAATTCTCATTTCAGAATATTATAAGGAAAGAGAAGTCAGTCAGGAGACAAAGCGTGGAACAAATTAAAGCTGTCTCCTCCTCACATACTGTTGATACAATACTTTTTCTGTCACAAGAATTAAATTTTGTATCTTATTCAGCATGGCTTCACCTTCTGACCTACAGAATATTTCCACGGAGAGAAACGGATGCATGTCTCTTTGAGAGGTTTAAAAACAACCCTCGTGAATTTTTTTCTTTCTCAGCTCTTTAAGACAGATGCTAGGCTTTTCAGTTTTTCTTCCGTTTTCTGTGCGGTGCTGCCATCCACTACAACGTATTGTTGTGTTTGTTTTGCACCACTTGTTGCTATCCTTGAACTCAAAGTCTGCCTTCAATGGGCCAAGTTGAAAACATCCATTTGGAACATGCTGTTGCTTTTCAACATCAGCGTTCGGTTGCCGTCTTTTCGCCTTTACTGTGTGTTTTTTTCGCTCATCCCTGTGTCCGTGTCATTAATTGCAATGCCTGTGCTGTAGAGTAGCAACAACCTATACCAGAGAACCGCACGTCAAGGAGAGAGCAGTGACATGAAGTCAACTCTAAACACCAACAAGAAAAAACATCATTCATTATGTGCTGTTAGTATAAATATATTCATATCCAGGGTTGTTAACTCTTTTAATGGTTTACCGTGTTTCATTTGTACATTTGCTTTTAATTGTATGTATTACAGGTCCCATATTATACTGTTTTTCATCAATTTTACACAGCTGACAGAGGTCCAACAACACTGTATTCGATGTGCATTG
Source organism: Diplodus puntazzo (assembly GCA_963678695.2). NCBI lineage: Eukaryota > Metazoa > Chordata > Actinopteri > Spariformes > Sparidae > Diplodus > Diplodus puntazzo. Next base: position 20,852,385 of record OZ023160.1, on the reverse strand, counting down.
CCCCAAACCCATCCGTGGTCCTGAATTTCAGTGGTCTAAAAGTCACTCATGTGAGCTCTACTGAGAGCAGGCTGTTTCTGTGCCTGCACCTTTAAATGCTAATGAGCTCCGCCTGTCAACACCTGCCTTGCCTGCTACACACCCCTCTCAGGGAGACGATGCCGCTTGGGCTAGCGGTAGCATAAGCTAATGTTTTACGGTGGATGTATCGCTATGGCTCGCTGAGATGCTGTCGTTCAACCATACCAGTTTCACCCAGAATTGGACCCAGAAGGAGTGGCTCCTGAAGAAGTACAGACTCTTTGGCTGCAGCAAGACGTTTCAGAATGGTTAGTGTGTCTGAATAATGTTAGTTTGTTCTATGTGTTGTTACAGTTACTACCATGTAGCTAATGGCTAACAGCTAGCGAAAGCTGTGTTTGTCTCCAACACAGCCTCCAAACTCTCGGTCACTGTTGGCAAAGTCTCTGTCTCCAGTCTGCACGTTTCCAGACTTTTTACTGTGACAACCAAGCTCTATCGTAATATTATTAACATTAAACTTGCTTCAAACGCCATTGCATAGTGGAGCGAAGCAGAGCTAACTAGTTGGCCAATTTCCAACTGACTTCACCATACTCGTAGGGAACTATAAATACTATCAAAACGAGGCAACACTTACCTGTGGCTCGGGTGCAGTTGCTGGGTCCGGTATGGGTGGGACTGATCCTTTTACGAGGGTCAGTGTCGAGGCAAAGCCAGCGTTGTACTGACCCTCGTTACTGAAGCAGTCCGACGTGAAGTGGTTAGCACACACATACAAGCTAACACGAACCATAGCCGGCATGTTGTCATTAAAAATGAAACGCAACCACGGTCTGTTCTGTTCTTTTGTTACTGGGACAGAATATAGGCACTGATGTTGATTTTTACAACCAACAACAGAGCAATTTGCAGGTCTAACTCTGAGCGACGACATTGCGAAACACTGCTATCTTACCGCTGGACACACCGAACTTCACCTCGGGGATGAACGCCCCCCTCTCGGATATCTCCTATCACCGCGCAGAGGAGGCCGGCCTATGAAAATGACTCTTTCGTTACGTAACGAGCTGAGTCTGAACAGCCTGTAGGAGCGCCGTTTTATCAGTGGGTGGGCTGCAGAGACCATGCCGAAATCGTTTGCTTTCCTCTTTCTGGGAGTTGGCAGGCTCAGGGAGGACCAGCTTTTATATGGAGAGACCAAAGAAAATGTGTTTTTCATAATATGGGACCTTTAAGGCATGATAGAGACACACATTTCAACAGTTCAGTGCTATCTTCACATTATGAAATACAACAAAAATGGGTTTTCTCAGCAATTCTGTGCAATTAGCTCAAATGTGCACTGTGGAGTTATAGAGGAGACATTTTTATCAGAAGAGAAAGGTCTTCATTCACTGATTTTGTTTATGCCTAAACCAGGGCTGTACAGTGCGACATATATGCCGCACATGCTACATCAAAACATGCCTGTGCTAAGAATGAATCTGCCCTGTAGCATGGGTGCTATGGGCAGATTTAGCCACAGAAAAAAAAATCTTGTTCGGAATCTTGTTTGAAAAAAAAAAAAATCCTTCTGTGTAGAACCAAAGTAGAACGATGGTACTACGACTATCCTTCCTGGTAGTTGTAGTCAACTGTGGTCAATGATTAATGTTATGTCTTGTATATTGAATGCCAATTCCCACAATTCCTCACGGTCGCAGCTTTTACTCACGCTCTGTCCCATGCGGCTGTGTGCTAATGCTAACGTTACTCCCACGAGTCAACAACATGAAGAGATTTTTCCAACCTATCCGCGTTGAGAACACGAAACGAACTAAAGAGACCCCAGGTCACAGACAATAACGTAAATGAAGTTAACGAGGACCGACCAACGCCGACTGCAAACGCACCAACGACAAAAGTGAAAGCTAAAACATATAGCTACAACACCGAGTGGGAGCAGGAGTTCGTCTGGTTCGCCAGCAGACAGTCTTTAGACTGGCAGTGTTTTATGTGTAAATATGTCACGTGGCACGCCTGTTATGTAAAAATGAGTTGTTTGAAGTGTAATAAAGATGCTTCTTCTGTATCTGAAAACATTTCGAGTTATTATTCTATAATTGTATTACATTATGTATATATGAATTACACTTGATGTTACTGTGTAAGTGATGAGCTGCATTAATTCTCCTCTGTAGAGGTGACAGGCATTTTTAGGGTGTGCTACAACTCTCTGGTCCTGTGCTAAAAAACTGTCAGCCTCTGTAGCACTAGTGCTATGTGCTGAAAAAGTTAACGTACAGCCCTGCCTAAACAAACTAAATAGACTCTTTGTTGTCATGACGAAAAAACAAAAAGTTACCTTAAGGAACAACACAATTTCATGTTGTATTACCTTGTTTATATGTGGTGGACCCTGCCACCTTTCTAGCTTCAAAACGTGATCTAGGGGCCATATTTTCCTCTGGGGACCGCTTGTTTATTAAGTTATGGAAAAGATAAATATTTCTGAGTTTGTATTGTTACCTCATTAATGTTGCAAAATTACAATTCTGAGTTTCAATTTCTTTACCAACACTACATAATGCCCCTTTTAATGCCCCATTTACAAAACTGGGGTGCTACTCTGGAAAATAGCAACGCAGTAGCATAAAAATAGTTTCTATCTTTGCAAGATTATTTATCAAAAGGAGGCTTGAAGGAGAAAAGGCTTGCCTTGATAAAAAAAAAAGAAGGCACGATGATAAATATGTACAAAGAAGTATAGACCTTAGATACAACTACAAGAGGTCATAAATCATTGGTTTGCGTGTGTTTTTAAAAGGTTGGTCATAACATTATGGATTGCCCCGCTGGACAGGAGAAAGTCTAAATGTTAGTGCAATGCTGGCATACTCCTTTAAACATTCATGCAAATACAATCTGGAAAGCTTTGTACAGTCTAATTTGCAGCTGAAAAGCTTTTAATTGCGCGTATCAACAAGGTGCTTGTGTGCCCCTGTGTACGTTTGTACGTACATGCGTGTAATGTCCTGGTGCACTGCCAGTGACTCAGTCATTAGCATCCTGCCTACGCCAACACACATCAACAGCCAATACCAAACACACATCCAAATGCAGACCCAGACACACACCCCATATTCCCCCTCTACTGAACACACACATTGTTACTCCAATTTACACACATCCTGCAAAAGCACACACACACACACACACACACACACACATAACATCCCATTCAATTTCACACATGTCAGGGGAGACTCCCAACCAGGCAGTCATATTAAACCAGCTCATTATTTATGCAAGGGGAGAGATTGCCAGTCCCCGATTCACCTCATAAAATGTTAATATATTCATCGGGAAATTGTAGTCTTTTAATCTTCCCCACCAGAAAAACACTTATCTGCCACTACAGCACCATGTTTTACAGTAGCTCTCTCTCTCCTCCTCCGACTCATTCTCCCTCTATATCTCTCGCTGTTCTTCCCTGTCTTACTTCATTTTCCTCATTCCCTATCTCTCTTGCTCCCTCCAAGTATGGTGGAGATCATGTATGACATTTGGGATGCTAATTCCTTTTGTCTTCTCCTTGTTTTTAATCACCAAAATGTTTAACTCTGCAATGTTTAACTGCAAGACTTGCCTAGCAAGATTTAGCTTGTAACACCACAGTTTTCTCTAAAATGTAGATTTTTGACACACCAGTATTTCAGGATTATTTTGTTTCAGCAAGGGAAATGGGGGATGACTGTTTTTGATACTAGAATTTTAGGATTGGGAACATTATGTCACTCTTTTGAACTGAGGAAAGTAATGGATGAACTAACAATAAATTAGTTTTAGTATGGAGTGATTCGGTTATTTACTCATTTGAATAATTAAGAAAGATCAAATATAAGTGTGCAAGTGTGGCTGTACACAATGGACCCATGACAAGGAATAGGTTTTACAAATATTGTACTGTATTCTATCCTAACAATGCCATTTGAATATCTTTTAATATCTCCAGCTCAGTTTATTATTCAAGATAATTTAAGTTCAAGCAATAACATTATTTATATATATATCTTAACAATGTGAAGATACCGTTGTTAAATTATCCTCCATGTTGCTTCGTCTTTGCTCCCCATTTCTTTCCTCCTGCGACTGGCAGACAAAAATATCTCCAGTCCTCCAGTTTTATTAAAAAAAACAAAAACAAAAAAAAAAACATTTCTATCACCCAAAATGAAGCAGTGCTAGCTAGCTGAAAATTACCCCGGTTGCTATGCAACGGCAGCATCCGTGCAAAGCCCTGTCATTTCCCAAGCCAAACTAATATCCCATAATAACCTCAAATAAGACCTGTGTGTGTGTGTGTGTGTGTGTGTGTGTGTGTGTGTGTGTGTGTGTGTGTGTGTGTGTGTGTGTGTGTGTGTGTGACAGAGAGAAAGAAAATGAAAGACAGTGTCCGTCTGTCTACCAAATATTGTACTTCTGTGTAGTTGTTATTGCCTGGGGGTGTGCATTATGCTGTTTGTATGGCTCTATGTCTTGTGGATTACATTGAGGTAGTCAATCTAAAAGGAAGTCAAAAGGAAGGAACTGATGTTTTGGGAATTATACACTGCTGGGATACATTTTAAATTTGTTCATGGCTTTATCATTATGAAAGTATACTTGACATGACAATTTTCACATTCAAATATGAATGTTTTAATACATACTGTTAAAGTTGTCATTAGTGGGAAAAGGGTTGCCTGGGATGTGAGGTGAAAAAACACTCCAATTAAAAAAAACAGTAAACATAAATTCACAAATTAACAACAACAGTTTGACTTTTGTGTCAGTAAAGATATCCTGACACCAGCGTGGGTGGGCCATTAGAAGTTGCAGCCCTGCAGCCTCACCGAGATTTACCACAAAGTGTTGAGGGCCGTGACAAGTTGTTGCCGTCGCCATGCACTCCACAAAATGGTGCGGTGAAATGAGATTCATTTTAAAATTCCCTTGAGATATTACAAAACT
>OZ023160.1:20742369-20844869 GCA_963678695.2 Diplodus puntazzo | reverse complement strand
TGTAAGAACGTCTGTGTGCAAAGGCAGACACGGATACAGAAACAGCCTTTACTCAGTTACTCAGTATTTCTGGCACGCTGATAAAGCTCTTGAAGCCATCAGAGTGAATAATATCCAACAGACCGGGGAGGCCTGCTTAGATTCTCCAGCCAGCCCTCTCTGGTTTGATAAGATTGTGTTAGCCACCACCTTGCACCGCCTCGGACTTCAAACAGTTACATATTGCCCTGGAAATTGTCGCGGGGAACGCGTCAGGCAGATAAATTCATTTCTGATCATACATCTAGCTCAATTTATTTATAGCATCGCCAGCCAGCCGGGCAGGAAGCGAGGATGAAGGAGGGTAGGAGGGACAGCTGGAGTGAAATAAGAGCGATAGAGAGATGGAAAGTGAGATGTATGAAGGAAAGAGGAGTAGTTTTACACATGAAAGCTCTCCACCTCTCCTCCTCCCCTTCCAATCCCAGTTTTCCTCCTGGTCATTCCACATTCTCACCCTCTTTCATTATCTCAAGTCATAGCAGAGCACCATGTGCAGAACTATGGCTACAGCAACATGCGCGATAATGGGATATTCAGTGGGGTTTTTTTTGTTGTTGTTTGTTGTTTGTTGTTTGTTCTTGTTGTTGCTCTTGTTGTTGTTGCTGAGTTTAAATCTAAGGTGTTAAGTCCAATTGTTACCGCAGTTATTAAGTATATCTATAGCATTAAGAAAGAGACCAGAACAAGACTTGAGGGGTCAAGCCCAAAGACCAAGTCAGGGCAAGACCATAGGAACTCCTTTAATTGATCTGAAAGATCCACATTCATATAAAAACACCCACAGAAGGCAAATAAACATTCCTCCTCATTCACCTCTTTTATTGCCAATATGAACAGTATATGTGTGTATTTATGAGTATACCATGAGAAAGGTCTTTATAAAATAAGGAGGCAAATTTTAAGTGCAGGAATTTTACTTAGTTTTCTAAACATGAAGGGGCTGAAATAGAAGGCATTATTCAGTACAATACGTATCAAACAATTCAATGAAATCACGACAGCCTTATCTTGAGATCAAATCCAGATACTTCTTTGTCTAAGACCGAGACAAGACTGATTAAAACTATCATCTATTCTGAGATCAAGACCTTCAGAAAGCAGTCTTGAGACCAAATCCCGATCTTGTGAACTACAGCACTACCATTTACTACAGCAGATTTTTTTTCCTGCTCTCTGTTATTTGAGCTTCATCAGCCAGATGAGTCTAGCAGGTTGATCCCACTGCTCAGCACATCTGGCCTCCTTGCAGCAATAGAGTGCTGTTAAAGGAGAGGATTATATTACTCTTTCTTCTACCAGAGGGAGAACGTAACTCATATCCTTTGTGTTTCAACTTGTTGCACTCAAGGCAAATATACAATTTCCTGATGCTCAGAACAGGGTCTCACTACTTTCTCAGTGTAAAAGAAGCGACTGTGACTGGAGCTCACAGCCACAGAAGTGATAAAGAACCTCTCATGCTAAGGAACCTATCATTGCTAGATTTCAAATTTATGGCATCTAGTTTCTATATCACTATATCACTGTAATAGCTTTGAACATACACATGACACCAGGCAGCAACTACCCTGAGTGCAAGTAACAGGACGAACTCAAGCTGCCTCTCATATTGCATCAAACACAAAAGTCTGCTTTATAAGAATGCCATTCTCCCAATTGATCAATAAGGACGTGTACGGAACAAGGCTTTCTATTAGTGCTTTACATGGGGTATTATCACGCAGGCAGCTACATAGGATGAACAAGGCTTTTTTAATTTTATATATCTAAACACTGACTTGTCCAGCTTTAACAATGTCTGAGAAGACAAATAATCTCATCTCCTCTGCTACCGCCATTTTTTAACAAGGTCACAGTATCAGCAAGAGAGGAAACAGGTTTCCACTATGAGGAGAAAAACAAAACATAATTGACAGCATCTCACACAGCTGCACGTGTGTGTGTGTAGGAGTGAAACTGCTCATCAGATGGTTTCACCTAGCTATGGCGTTGTCACAGTGCTCTGCAGTGACGCCCCAGCTGACTTCCTGCCTATTAGTATTTTTAGTTGCGCTATCTCAGTCTCGTACACACAAGATCAGAATATCTCATACTGAGACAAAACAACACCTCGCTTCCACTTCTCCAAGCCTCTCAGGCCACTCAATTACATGGACTGACATTACTTACATGGCTTCATTGACTCTGTCTTTCATATCCTTGGTATGACCAATGAAAAACCATTTCGCCCTTAATGGAAAGCCCTCTCTCTTTCAGTCCCTCAGCATCGAACGCGTGATGACATTTTTATGATCATTATTCCTCCACCTCCAGGCTGACTTCAGAGGTAATCAGCAAGGGGACAGTAGCTGCACTGGAGATTGCGTGTGAGTGTATGTACTGTAAGTGAGAAGAGAGAGATAACATAACATGCCTTCATCCTGAGTTAAAATCCAGCCTGTTGAGGCTTTGTGTTGCTTTAAACTTTATAGTGGTCTTTTATGTGCAGAGAAAGGTTTATTAAACTGGGACTTTGGGACTGAGTATGTGAAATGCAGATGTTTTCCGAGATTCTTGAATTGCAGGCAGGTCTGTCTTTAAGATGTGTGGCTTTTGTCTGACCGTAGTGATCCAATTTGAAATGGAAGCAAGATTAGACAATGGCAGTCATAAAGATAACATTAAATGTGACATTGTATTCCTGCAATTCCTTTTAGGAGATTGTCAAAAACATTTTCCAACAAAGGTAAGGGGTCAGATGAAAGATTCAAGCCCAGAAAAATAACATCTGACAGAACCAAAAGGCATTCATTCCTGTTAACAATCAGTTTCTACAATCGTTCAGGCGATTCTGGAGAATGAGGGTGAGGCCGCTGACCTGCATTGGCCATGTCTGTCACATGGAGCATAAATTATACAATGAATCATTTGTCTGATATCTAACAAAGTGCACGGGCAGATCATCTATCAACTCGTTTAATGAACCGCTTTCTCTATCAGATCTGCAGTCAAGGCATCACTTGCTGTGGCAGAGTCACAGAGAGAGAACGGGCAGAGAGTGTGTCGCAGTGACAGCTCCCAGGACAGGAAGCGACAGTTATGTCTGTGCATTACAGCTGCAAACTCTCAAATCGTCAGCAGCGCTGGCACCTTGACCTTTTCAGCACTGGATGTTCTCACAGCAGTGCAGGTGACAGCGAGTGTCGGGAGATAAGTCAGGCAAGCAGCACACTATATAGGTCTAATGATGGAATTAATGAATGCTTTATTAAGGTGAGCTACTGTACTGAGGTTCTGACAGTGAGAGAAAAAGAGAGACAATGAGCACATGCTGAGAAAAAGGAATGCCATTTCTTATATAGAGATACATGTAGATACAGCACTGGCCACTGGTGATTATTTGAGTATAATATATGATTTGACAACTGATTTTAAGTAGTTTGGTTTGTTGCAAATTCTAGACTGCATGTATTTGTGACACGACATAGTTGGTTCAATCAAAAAAGGTGGGTTTTGATGCCAAAATAGTTTTTCTTACAGAGATAGTAACAGTACTATTTTTGTAACTTAATATTTCAAATTAACTCACCAATGTCATAAGTTTCTAGCTTTATGCTTTTGTTGCAGTGTATTGTAAAAATGGCTGCCATGATATGATTTGGAAATAATAAAGAAGAATGACAAATGAATTATTTAGATAACAAATAACTTAAACCAAACTAAAAATAACTAGTAACGTAATGACGTGAATAACTTCAAAGATGTTTTTACAATACACTGGAGATAAAATATTTTGCATCTTGTGTGGTAAAAAAAAATATATGTATATACATATATTTTGGGAAATATACACATTTTGCTCATTTATATGTTAACTCCCACATTATGTACAATATAAACATACGTACAGCAACAGATACAACACAGCCTGATAACGAATCTTAAATAGAGGCACGAGGGAAATGACTTAGGGCTGCATGGTTACACAAGCAAGGTCAACAGTTCTAATTCAGCTCTAATTTTATATAAAAGTGTGAGAAGACCGATATTAATTGATATTAGTCATTTTCTGCATTTTAATGATGTAGGTCTGTAATACAAATGTTTGTCTTTTTTATCTGACATAGGTCTGCTTTATTAGTATTAGAACAGTAACTTTATGTTAAGAAGTGGATACCTATATCTCTAATGGTCTTATGTTTCATCAACTCATAAATCTGTATTTTCTATTTAAGCATGCTAATTAACAATCAAACAGGAGTCAAAACATAACAACCATACACAGAGTCAAGTGGGTGAGTATAATAAGTGATGTGATTAACAAATATTTTGTTCAAAGACATGTTTGGTATTAATAATTACAGAACAGAATTGTGTTTCACAATGTGGTGAGCCTAACATTTTCATTCAGTCCACTGAGTGAGAATGAGGGGGACACAAGTGAGAAAAACACCTGCGGGTGAAACTCTTTCCTTGTCTCACTTTATTTTCTTCTCTCTCGCTGAGCTCAGTTTGACAGCTGCCGATCTCTACATAGCTTCTTTTCAATGGCCATTTGATTCAACTGCACCATGGGACTGAAATGTCAAGATGACGTTTATCCCCAGCATTAAGGTATCTCCCGTGCAAACAATACATGCACGCATGCCATGAGTTTGTCTCATGTGATCTTGTGTCCTCTGGTGTTGTCCCAGTAAGCACTGAGCATTTGCTGGCTGTTTAAGTGGAATATCTCCACAGATGAGCAGCAGAATAAATGTGTAAATATTAAAAGGAGATTGACAGGGTTGTGGAATGACTGAGGGTGAAGAGGCAAGGACGTGTTAAGAAGGGGGTGAGGAGGGCCTGCAGAGATTGTTAATCAGTTAGTCAGTGGAAGACATGGGGGTTGGGAAGTAGGTAATGTGAGGGATGGCACTGTATGAGGGTGTGGATGAATGAGAAACGGGAGATGCAAGAGGACACTTTCTTCTGGCTCCTTGTTTCCCTTCCCTCGTTTTTTTTTTCTTGTTTGCTTTCGCTCTGAACATCTTCTTCCTCCCTTCATCTGTTTCTACATGGTTTTTTCTAGATCTATCCATCTTTTAGCCACCTGGCTAGCAGCACTGATTCATCCACCCTTCTCTTTTCTTCCTGTTTCTTTCCCTCTGCCAGAGGTGCTCAAATCTTTCACCTTGGAGGGCAAAAAGTGAGACTTAATGGGACTAGGATCTCAAATTGCCTTTATTGATTGATGAGCAGAGTGTCACTCGATTCGCTTTGCTCACATTTAGAGAAATGAATAATAATTGGGGATTATATATGTTTAAAGAGCCTTTTTTAACCTTTGTGATCAAGTTAGTGTTAACATATATGAAATGTCTGTCCAGTTAGACTTTCAAAGTAAAACTTGCAGACAATTATTTCACATATTCTGACAAGATGTGACTTTTAAGGCTGTTATTAACACTGTGAAATGATTGTGTTTTGGTTAGTCAGATTAAGGCACATAAAGTCCTTGGTTAGGTTCAGGCATGCTTAGAATTTAAAGCGCTGAGTTCTGTAATGTAAGTTACCTTACTTACATAACCTGCCTAGTGCGCTTCAATAAATGGCACTAGAGGGGAACTTACAGCAATATACTTAGAAGTGTAGGAACTCTGACCAGTATGCTGTATTAGGAGCGTTGGGAGTGAGAATGGGCTGTTCTGTCTGTTACTTCGTCCATATTTATCCTCTCCTTCATTGAATCCGTTGTCTTCCTTTTCAAAAAAGTGGGGAAAATAAGATGAAATACTGCAAGTTATTAATAAATCTGAATTAATTAATGTATTCATTTCCTTCCTTTCAGTCCACAGCATCCTTTCCACCTACTTTTCATCCTACACTCATTTCATTCTGAAAGATTCGATAAAAGAGCTACTGGATCACAGATCTTATGGATATGAGATGCAGCCTTTAATCACACTGATGTTAAAGAGATTATCTACAGAAAGCAGTGTCTATCTATCTCTGTGTTATCTAACACTATCCCACTTAGCATGCTGATACCGCGCAGAAGGATTTGATTAATATGGGAGCTGACATCCATAAGTTAAGAGACCTGATGTTGGAACAAACAGAGGGTATTTGCATACATACTGCAGGTCATCATGGAGGACTGGGGCAGAAGACGAAGAAAAAGAAGAAGAAGAAGAAGAAGAAGAAGAAGAAGAAGAAGAAGAAGAAGAAGAAGAAGAAGAAGGAGAGTTGAAGGTGAAGAGACGGAGTGAGAGACAGAAGATTAGATAAGTTAGTCCTGAGTGCTATTTTGAGATGGTTGTAAACCAACCTCTTTACCACAGAAAAGCTTTTTTTTTTTTTTGGGTTGGGGGGGGGGGATGGAGAATTCATATTATCGTGGTTTAATACAGCACTCTACTTATAATGCAGCTCTATTCACTTTTGTTTTGTGAAGGTTTTTCTACAATTTCTGAGGGGTTATAGCCCTCAAATCTTAAAGATGTTCAAGTGTATGAGGGATTTTAGAAGTAGGCAAATCGGATGAAAGAGATTAAAGCATAAAGTGTGTCCCTCTGTCTAAATAATAAACATTCCGATAAAACATCTCACACTGCTCTTAGTCAGAACAAAAAGTGAAGAGAAGAGAAGAGAAGAGAAGAGGTTACATTATTAATAAGAGTATCATTACGGCTGCTTAACAATGCAGCGTCCATAGAAGGGCCTGAGTCATTATTGTCTGACTCCTGTGGAAATTACATAGTGTATTGTTAATCACTGTACAGTAGGACTCACACAATCACAGCCTCGGGCAGCTTGTGTGTAGCTGTGTGTCCACACTGTAAAAAAAAAATCTTTGACTGTATGAGACTAAAATACAGTCAGGTGAGGTGCAGATGGAGGTTCAGCGTCTCATTGATAGTAACATTCTTGAAATTTGCTTTTACACGAGGCCTGAAGCCCTATCTGTGAATGGTGGAGAAAGAAAACATCTGTATGGAGTAAAGGAAAAGAAAATATGAAAAGATAGAAGACAGAAATGTGGTGCCTTAATCACTCACTCATTCCACTCTCTCGACTCCCCCCCCTTCTCTTTCTGTATGCCTTCAGAGATGCTTTAGTCACTATAATCCGCTGAGCGTTGCTTTAATCACATCTTCGTGGGTCTCCACTTTTTAATTAAGGCGCGTGTTTCAGCTCATTTCACTGCGCATATTTAGCGAGCCGGTGGGATGCCGAGGCATTCATCAGAAGGATAGTCTGACAGAGCAGTGTCAGGCTGCTCCTGAGCACGGATTTTAAAGACACTGATTGGGTTTTGAACCGGGGAAAGATGAAGGCACACACACACACACACACACACACACACAATTACAGACACATTCCCTTATTTGATATATATTTCCAAAGGATACATATCTTTTTCGCACCCATTCTTTACATACACAATGCATTGACTGCAGGGTACAAGGGCACCTCTGACTTTTTTAAACAAGCCAATTTAACATTCTCCACAAATAATATAACCTTGCCTGAATTGCTTTTTTGTCCCTGATTTTAAATTGATCGTTAAATAAAATGTTATTTTACTTTAATTAACGCCAGGCTCTCTGCGCACCTTGTGTATCTACATTTCAATCAAATTATTGTCCATGTGAGTCTTTTCCGGTGCACACAGAGCGACTGCATTTAATGTTGTACAAGCAAAATGCAGACTGACACACGCGCGCAAAAGCACACGGATGTGACTCTTCAAGCATATGCATCTGTATATACATGATCTAAGACTTATGTTCTTACAGCCAGAATTCCATATTGCTTTCCCATTCCCCTACACTCACACTTCCCCTTTAGTCTCTTTATCTCCCTCTGTCTCACACGTACACACATACACACACACATCTCCACCCATTGCTCCATCAGTGATCATCACACAGTCTTCCATTAACTTCGCAGCAAGCGGTTTTCCATCTCCCTCAGATTGCTCTTGTTTGTCATCCTAAGCTCTGCCTTCAATCATGTTTGCCCACGCCTTTACAGCACATTGCCCATTTAATTGGATTGAGAACCCCATTTTGAATATGTAAGAGCAGGAGCTGCATAATAATCAGAAATATTCAAATGAAGGACAGTGCTGTTAATTGACATTTCTGGATGTGCTGGTGAGGAAGGAGAGATGTGTTTTTTTTCATGGCAGTTGACAAAGATTGTGGCTCTGTAAGAGGTTTGTTACAGAGCAGAATTAGATGGAAAAATCTGATTTCTGTTAATCTAGATGGAATCGTTCGTAGGCACAGCTTTTATCACTGTATCATCAAATTCTAAACATTATTATTCGACAAAATGAAAAGGCTTTCATACACAGTTTAGACAGACGATCCAGACACATTCAACACCACACATGCAGTGTGGAGCATTCCTCATATTAAATAGACATGTGTTCCTATTAAGATATCTCAAACACTTCAAAATGCCGCATGAGATGAGATCAAACATTATTGATCAGCATGAGCAAATGAGATCATTGCTGCAGAAACTGAGAATGAATATGAGAGAGGGAAAATTGCCGCCCGTCATAACCAGTATGACCCATATTTAAGTTTATTGTTAGGTGGCAACATCTAGTGGCAACAGTAAGTGTAAGGGGAGCAAAGGAGGAAGTTAGATGGTGTAAGAGCAACAAAGTTTGCGCAATGAGAAGGACAGGGTTGGTGGTCGGGGTAAACAAGCACAGGACTCTAACATTACTAACGTACCTTCCTTATTTTGACCCAAACTATGATCTTTTCCTAAACCTGACCAAGTAGTTTTTGTGCCTAAACCTGACCAGACTGCAATAGTTTCATGACTCTGACAGCTTGACGATGAAGGTCTGATCCGGTTGGCCTGTCACTGATACTGATGGAGCAAAAATTCAACCTACGCAAGCATAAAGTTGCCACATAAAGAGAGAAAGAAAGAATGTACAGCTTTAACTCAGCAGAAACATATCTAGCTAACATTTATTCTGGCGATTGGTTTGGTAAAACAGAAACAGAAATATATAAATATAATATATCATATAAAAAAAACACTAAAGCAAAAGAGATTATTTACTGGGGGGGATATTCTAAATACTAAAGACAAAGTGACCATATGGCTAAAAAACATGGAAATGTGTGAGTACTCGCACATTTAGATTAACATTTGAAAACCTGAGATGAAATGACGAAAACGGAAATAAAAACATAATGTTGGTTTACAAGCCCTTCCTATTTGTAAGGGGTGCTTCGTAAGATTTTCTGAACGATTCTTTCAGTTGTGGTTCAGAGTGAAGCACTTTCTGCGCCACTTTATGCGCACAATAGCACTAGCAATAGGTTTTGTGTGTTTCATAATAGGTATTCAGTGAGCGCCAAACATCCTTCTATACCGAGAGCAGTGACCTTCGACTGGATGTAAAAATAAAAGCATTGATCTGATTTAAAGCATTCACCATTCCATTCCCATTTTGCTCAATCTGGGTTTAAATTGCTCTGTTGAAGGATGGATGTTGATTATTGCCTGTCTTAGTGACAGTTGAATATTAAGGTACCCTACATCAGCGACATGCTGGGTTTAAGGTCACGTCCATGCAGTCAGAGTTCACACCTTAGTGGTATGAGAGCACGCCTTGCTGAATAATGAAAGAGAACTGTCACAGTATTCACTGGAGGAGAACTAAACAGTTCCCACTAAATGACCAAAGGGTAATGGGCTGTAGCAAGGAAAACTGTCCCATTATATGGTGAGTAAGTAGATCAGATGGATGGATGGGTGGGCGGATGAATGGCTGGATGGGATGATAGATAGACAGACAGGCAGACAGGCAGCTTTTTTCTTGATAGAATACACGGATGTAATCTTTTTCCACGTTCTTTTGATGTTGCTGTCGATGGATTGACAGCACCGAAGGCAGTACGCGTGCTATAAAAACCCCACCCAGAGTCGGGATCACAAGGAGACGATTCCTGAGAAGTGGAAGGAACTGCAATGCTTGGATCTTCCCCATGTGTTTTGAGATCAAACATCTTTTAATGGTGATTAGAGCTTCAGGTTGTAACAAGACCTCATGCGGAGACCTTAAGGGAGATATGTACATACGTCTGTGTGAACACCTGCTGCCTTTTTGCTGTAATTAAAGAATATGAAACACGTCTTTTGGTGCATTGTTTTATCCAACAAGTAGTCATCCTGCATGAGGAGAACAGTGGAACGTATTGATAAAAAAAGGAAGGAGACGGTTGGAGTGAGGAAACCAAAGGAGCAGATAAAGGGGGAACTGCTGTGAGAAGCAGAGATGGCAAGAGCTCAAATGGAAAGAGAATACAGACAGCATAACGCAGTGACTTATAACAAAGTGACAGAGTTCAAAGCAAGGCCCGACTCCTCTTGTCTCCTCATTGCTTTCACCATGCGTGCACACACACATCCTCACACACGCACAATCGCTGACAGAGAAAAGGGTGATTCCATTTCCTTGAGCTGACGTAAAGATCAGTGTTCCTTGGCCCAGAGGGGCCTGCTCACTGTCGACTCCGAAGCGTCCCGACACTGCTGCCTCAGGGAAATGAACACCCCCATCTCTCGCACTCACACACACACACATAAAGACATAGAAAACCACAAAGATATGTGTACGTATGCGCACAATCTGCCTTTGCGTTTGCACCTGTGTGTGAGTGTGCACATTTGCAAACTCAAGCTTAAGTTTGTGTGTGCGTTTATGATCGGCTGATTGTGTGTGTGTGTGTGTGTGTGTGTGTGTGTGTGTGTGTGTGTGTGTGTTGTGTGTGTGTGTGTGTGTGTGTGTGTGTGTGTGTGTGTGTGTGTGTGTGTGTGTGTGTGTGTGTGTGTGTGTGTGTGTGTGTCACTGCCCTTTTACCTCATCGGTAAATGCCAGTAAGGACCAATGTGACAGTATTATGAGCAAATGCCAGTCATGATAAGGGAGAAGGGCAATTACCACTACAGGGCTCTGGATTAAGACAGCTCGTGACTTTTGAGACAAAAAATGACTTGAACACATAAAGAGAAACATTTAGGTTTTAATTAAAGGAGACATATGCTCATAAAGGGTTCATAATTCTACTTCTAGATCATGCCGTGTTTTAATGCTCAAAAACTTTGTTATCTGTCTAGCTCCTGTCTCTTTGAGCCCCCCCAACCTGCTCTGATTGGTCAGTTCACACATGCCTGAGTTAACACCTTAATCGTCTCTCCGTTCAGCTCTGTCACGTTTTCAGCTTCCATTTAGATTTAATTGCACCGTGAATATAGGCAGAAATTATGCACAGTGATGTAGTGTGATGCCAAGAAGTCATGTAAATAAAGGCGGGACTACTGACGAGCAGTGTTTTCTGTAGGAGAGAGGAGCTCCAGTCGGCGCAGACTTTGTGCTTTTTAACTTTCAACACTTTTGACATGCACAGCTTATAACACACTGAAGGAAAGGAAAAAACAAACGTGAAAGCATAGCAGGTCTCCTTTAATCACAGATTCTCTTCAGGCCAGAACAAAAATGACTTAAATAAAAAGTTAAATATGATGTGATTAAGACCAAGTGAAATGTGCACCAGCTGTTTGGTGGAGAGGCAGCATTCAGGCCCCAATGATTGTGAGCTTTCACTGTACGGAGCACCCTTGAACAGAACAGTCGATCACTTTTGCTTTCAGGGTCTGTAGATAAGCTTGATGTATGAAAGTCCTGGGAAGAGGGTTTTTCGACATTATTGACATTGCAGCAACAATTTGCAGCTGCTTCACTGAGGGAGAATGGGATTTGTTGGAGCTGCGATTGTAAATGTAAGTAAAACATATTTATCTCTATTTAGACTTAAAGGTTCAAAAACATTTCATTGACTCCAATTTGCTTCCAATTTGAGTCCAGCTTTGAAGGAGATTTGCCTTCATTTGCAAATATTTAAGATCAAATTTCCCCAGTGACAAATGTGACTGGACCTTTTATTTTTATTTCACCAGAGGGACATCCAATGCAAATCCAGCTGAAGTTTAGTTTGATCTGTTTTAAATAGTCAAACAGCCAGTCGAAGGTCACCGCTCCTGGTAATGAAAGATGTTTACGCTCATGGAATGCCTATCATGAAACACACAAAACTGTCCTATTGTCCTAAGTGGTGCAGAAAGTGCTTCACTCTGCACTCTGAACTGAAAGAAAATCTAAAGAAGGACCCGTACATACAGGAAGGGCTATAAATGCAGCTGATTTACAGATTTGAAACTCGACGTTCACCTTTAATAGCGTTGTTTGCGTAGTTTATTCATGAACATGTGCATGGCTCCTAGGCTTGTAACGACGACATATATCATTCTGTTTGAAGCGTCTCGGGTCAGATGATGCACGTGAACACATGAGGTGCTTTTAGCCATGTTATGTATGCGATATTTAGTTTATTAATGTTCTCTTCTCCGCAGAACAACAAAAGAACATATGCTTAGCTTCTGGAGGAATCTGAACCCGCTGTAACATTTCTCTTCAAGGCTTTTTCTGCACAATGCACAAGTATTTAGCCCAACGTATAGAAGCAAGCTCATGTTGGTGTGTCCGTGTCCACGCACATTTGCACCCACCTCCATATATGTAAAATCTGTCTCATCGTCTATATACAGTACCCATCCGTGTGTGTGTGTGTCTGTGTGTGTGTGTGTGTGTGTCTGTGTGTTCGAGTGTGTCTGCATGCCCATAAAATGTAGATACACATATCAAATGGGATTGGGGTCAGCAGTGTAATGAGCTTTGTTGTTGTCCCCACATGGTCACTGGGTATCCTATTGGTAAAGGGCGGAACAGACGGACGGACACACACCCAAACACACACACACACACACACACACACACACAGGTCCCCCTGGAGCAGCGTACATATAGGCGACATGTTGGCACTGATGAGGGTAGACAGCTCGCCCCTTACACATAGACAGGGCCAGACAGGATGGCGTGGTGCCAGCAGCAGCTATGAGGTCTGTATGTGTGTGTGTGTGTGTGTGTGTGTGTGTGTGTGTGTGTGTGTGTGTGTGTGTGTGTGTGTACGTGTCAGCTCTGCCCGCCTCAAGTGTCCTGCTGGGAGTTAGGCACCGTGTTATAAACAAACAGGCAAGAGCAAATAGGAGATGGGATGAACAGAAATACACAGAAGAAAATAAGAAACAAATATCCGCTCCTGGTTTTTGTCTATCGATCCGTCCATCCGCCTCTCTTTCCGCCTTCCACAGCTTCTCTTGCGCAGAACACAAAGGGGTAGATTAAAGATAATAAAGGCTGAACCTTCTTGTGCGACTTGATGTCAGTTTAAGTCACAAGTCAAGCACCTTCTCTCAGCCATATGCTTATGGTTGAGAGAAGGTCTCTTGTGTATGCATGTGTGTGTGTGTGTGGACGTCTCCCAGATCCAACACCTCTGCAGGTGTAAATGAGACTCAGGCAGCAGGCAGGGGCCTTCTTCTAACGAAGACAGTAGGAAAAAGCAAACGAGGGATAAGACTGACTTTTTGTCTCCTCAAAGCGCTTTTTTTCTCTCACGTACACACCTCAAACAGAACAACACACACACACACACGGACACACACACACACACACACACACACACACACACACACACACACACACACACACCTACGTACTGTACGTGAACCACACAGACCCCCTGTTGTTCTCGACACTTGCTAGTTATGCTAATGTCTCTCCTCACTAAGACTGTCAAGGCGTGGAACAGGATTAGCATAAAGTTGATTTCAAAGCACGTACACACCCCCATACACACTCATGCCCCGGCATCGAGGCTATTTAAAATAATCACTCCTCAGACTGAGTATGAGTAATCAGCGTAGGGTGTCAGGCGTTAAAAAGAAAAAGAACATATATGATGTGTATGTAAAAGCACTGTCTGCAATCATGACATTATGAGCCTAACTTAATCTGCATAACAGCAGCCTTAAAGTAATTTGCAATGTTCCTGAAATAGAGGTGAAGTGATAAAAAAAATAAGACTTTAAGCTCATGTGTGCAAAAGTTAATCAGAAAATCAATAGCTGGTAATCAGGCTTCAGCTTAGCTCAGACCATAAATGTGCGGACATAGATGTAAAGAATATACAAATTTAAATAGAACAGGAAGAAAAGGAGGGAAATAGAACATCCTGTTGATGAATCTTGCTGAATGGATATTTCCTAAAAATGTTATTCTGCTTTAACATACAGTATATTACTTTACTGTAACTCAGTGCCGATTGTTGTGTCATAGTCTTGTATAACCAGACTTATTTACACACTTTGTGTTAGCATTGTGTCATTGCAGGAGATGCACTGATGGAGTGTAACTAAGGACACTTAAGTACAATCTTGAGGCCCATGTACTTAATTTAGTATTTCCATCTTTTACCGTATACTTAGTTGCTTTCCAGATTAAATGCTCATCAGAAACAAAGTAGCATTTTAAATTAATTTATTTCATCAGCAAAAAAGAAATACTGATTCCGATTATCACAAAAATGCTAAAATTTGGATTGGATTCAGTCAACCCATAGTATAAAATACATACATACTAAATACATGTTAATTTACTTTGTTTGTACATTTTGACACTTAAGTACATTTCATATCAACTGGTTCAATACTTTTACTCAAATAGGTGACTTTTCATTTTACTTAAGTAATATTTTGACACGATATCTTTACTTTTACTCAAGCATGACTTTTGGGTACTTAAAACAACACTGGAGAATTGTCTTCTCATCTTCTTTGTATAGGGAGAAAAAAAAATCTAGCTTGTTTGCACTTCTTCAAACCAATCACAGATGTCTTGGACAGCGCTAAGCCCTGGATGCAGCTCAATGCCCCAACAAAATAGTAACACAGATAGCAGACGGGGAGGAGAATTCTGATCTCTCTCTTCCAAACACACCGCGCTCAAAATTAAGATTTTTTGATCTTTATAAAGTGATTCACTTGATTGATTGATTGATTGATTGATTGATTGATTGATTGATTGATTGATTGATTGAAATCTCATCAAAGCCTTAACACAACATTATGCAGTGAAGAATGATGCATCCCACATTATGTTAAAAGCTGGAAGAACAGCTACATTACAGCCTTTCTCCGATACCCAAATCTTCCTTCTTTCTGAAACATGTGTGCACATACACAAACACCCGGACTTGCCTCAACAGAAGTGTGCACACATGCACATGGTCACACGCACACACAAAGTGGCCACACTGCGGGGCTATCAGCTCCAGCACACCGTCGTGGGTTTCATCAGATGTTTCACTTATTTTTTTTCTCTCCCTCTGTTTTCACTTTCCCAGCATCTACGGGAAACGACAGATGGATGGAGAGGAGGAGGGGAGAGCAAGAGAGCGAGGAGGGAGGGAGGGTGGGAGGGAGAGACGGAGGGAGAGAGGGGGGTGTTTTCTTCTTTCTCTTTTTTTCCTTTCTTTCTTTTATGAATCTAAACTAAATCTAAATTCTGTGCTGCCATATGCTGACCTGCAGAGGAATGTGCCATATGCTCAGAAATGTATCAAGCGATACCGGAGGCAAATACTGAATGAGACTAAATATTAAGTAAATTCAAAGAGCGCTGCCAGAGACCTTCATGCCAGAGACCTTCGTGCCACAGCGCTGCTGGTGAACGCGGCTGCGGAGCTGTGAAATAGTTTCTGCAAAGTGCTGCAGCTGGATGGGGAGGATTAATGGGTTAGATTAAACTTTGAATGTGGCCTTGTACATAACTGTCAAGGTGAATATGTGAAATATAAGAAAGAGCAAGGTCTTTAAGATGCCCCAATTAATTAACTAAGTGATTTTTTCAGTGGCTCCAATAGATGATGTTTATGAAATCCTACTATAATAATAATAAATACTTTCTGCCTTCATTCTCAACACAAGATACCCTGCTTCATCTTGGGTTATGCGGGGGGGCTGGAATGCTGTTTGGCTCTAAGCACTCAGGTGTCATTTGGAACAGTGTTATCAAGCTTGCAAAAGTACTTGAATGCACAAGTTGTTTATTGAAAATGTCATACATTTTCCAACATAATTCTGTTTTCAGCAGAAGTCAATCATATATTTAAGTGAAAGGTCCAGTGTGTGGGATTTAGCTGCATCTGGCGGTGCAGTTACAGATTGACAGCCAACTGAATACCCCTTGTTGACCTTGTCCTGTAGTGGTGGCAAAGAAGCGAAAGGCCATACTTGAGCCAGTGTTTGGTTTGTCCATTCTGCACTACTGTGGAAACAAGGCAGAGCAAGATGGCGGTCTCAGCAGAAGAGGATCTGTCAACTCTGTAAATGTACAAGGCTCATTCAAGGTAAAATCTGGAACAAACTCCCTGAAAAATGCAGGTGCCACTGCTTTTCACTGAAGCAATTGTAAGGCTTTGAACTGCACTGTGACTTTTATTTGTCTAGTTTTGTGTCTTTTATACCTATTCTACTTTCTTATTTTTCCGATTTCTTGACTTATTTTAATGTTTTGTTTCTTGATGTCTTCCTGCTTGTTTTTAATGTATTTTAATGTCATTCTTATGCCCATGTAAAGCACTTTCAGTATACAAATAAACTTGCCTTGCTTTGCTTATTGATTCTTAGTTTTGTACACTAATGACAATATTTTAATGGATATTATGTTACATTTTTTGTAAAAGGTCTCCCCAGATCCTGCTCACTGGCCCTTTAAAACAGGCCAACATGTGTCTGAAAAATTCTGCTTAAGCCATTCACTTTATTGCTCCATAATCCAAATACAAAATAGTGAGCTTATTTTAGGCACTAAGAGGAGAACAGATTTGTGTACTAATTAAAGAGAAAACAATTGTATATTCAGGAACTTACAGAAATCAAATGGCCATTGAAAGAGTTTCAGTTTTTTCACTATTACTGATGCTTTTTAGCTGTCTTTGACTTTCCCTCTCTTGCCCGAGCCTTAAGCAAAACGCTGCACTGAGAAAAACATTTTAAATAGACCCTCTTATATTCAATGATATGTGCCCCTTCAAACAAATATATATGCGAGAGTTTTCAAAGCTGTTTCCACATTTGTGGAAATGCAGAAATAATATGAAATGCATACACTTTGAAAAATGTGAGGAGGTTTTTCAAATCAACTGTAGTGAGTAGGGGGGATTCCCCTAAAGGCCTCGCCTTGATCGAGGGTGGAGGTATATGCACAGAGCTGGCATTCTGGTCCTCTCTCTCTCTCACACACACACACACACACACACACACACACACACACACACACACACACACACACACACACTAACACACACACACTAACACAGTCAGACAGAGTGATATGGGGGCTCTTCCCACAGATGTGATGGGGGATCACATTTGTGTGCATGGGGTGAAAGAGCCCCCATGCCCCATACACACACGCACACACACAGCACACACACACACACACACACACACACACACAAATACACTGCCTGTCTGCCACGGGTGTCAGTACATCTAAAAGGTCTCAACATAAATGGGATTAATGCAGTCTCTCTCCCATCGGCAATCATTAAGCATTCTGTTTAAAGCGCAAACACACTCAAAATAAA
Source organism: Diplodus puntazzo (assembly GCA_963678695.2). Lineage (NCBI taxonomy): Eukaryota > Metazoa > Chordata > Actinopteri > Spariformes > Sparidae > Diplodus > Diplodus puntazzo. The sequence continues at coordinate 20,827,278 of OZ023160.1, read as the reverse complement.
CGCACTTCCACTCTCCCCTGCTGCAGTAAATTATTCAAAGAAGAAAAAAAATTAAAGGAAAGAGAAAAAGAGAGAAACTGAGATGGGGAGGGGCGGGGGACTGCGAGAGCCTCTCCTCTGAGGGGGAGAAGGTGCACTGGATAGGAGAGGCAGATAAATAAGAATGCAAGGAGAAGAGGGAGAACATGAAAGAATTGTTTTAAAGCCGAGAATCCTAAAATGCAAGCGGCTTTGTCACTCAAGAGCGATGCCCGCTTGTCTCTCCTCTCACACCACTTCGCTCTGTTTTTCCTCCTTTTCTTTCCCCCTTCATCTCTCTCATTCTCTCCTGACACGTTCCTCCCTCTTCCTCCAACTTTTCCCCTCCCACCTCCCTCCGAGTTTGAAATCCCTGCTTGCTGCTTGCCATACGTTAATAACTATTTACTTCCCACTGAGAGCAATTACGCTAAGAGGGCTTTTTTTTTTCTCTCTCATTTCATACTCTTGAACTTTTGAAACCAGCCGTATAGTTTGAAGTCCATGTTTGGGGGCCTTAACTATGGGCAGTGTTGCTCTCCGTTGCGAACGGGAGATGAGATGTAAAGCTTTGTGATATTTTGAATCAGGCTTCTTCCACAAGAAAAACACTCTTTTAGTTATCAAAGGAGGTCTTAACTGGTGCTAATGGAAAGAGGAGTAGAACTGCAAGAGAGTTGTTTTGCTAATGTTTCTTCTAATCATATGGTAAACAAAACCAGGGTGCATTTGATTTGTCTACGAAATGAGAGGTTGTTGTTTTTTCTTTCAAACTCTTACAAAGGTGAACAAACATGAATGCTGTTTTTATTTCTCCACCACACTGCACAGCACGTTGCATTGAGAGGTTTTCCTGAAGCTAAAAGCATCCGTCTTGAAGAAAAGCTGCGAGATGTGTCCATTGAAATGAATAAATAAATAACTAAATAAAAAAAAGAATTTAAATCACTTTCCATTTAATGACTTTCTTTATGGGGTGCAGGAGCATGAGTCTTCCAGTGAGACTAAATACATGTATGCAATTAAAGAAGAAATCCTCACAAAGTGTAAAAAGCAATAAGAATCTCGTGTTTGAGGAAATGTAATGACAGGATGCTAGTCAAAATCACCACCACATGAAGCCACGGCACGAAGTCGTCTCATCTTCATCTCATCTCATTTTGCGAAGAGCACATTTTAAGATTTGACATTTGAACTTTTGTCAAACTAAAACGTCTTTGTTCTCAATTGCTATACTTTGTAAATGTAGATATATTACATCTAAACGGAGGCTCGGGGTTTACGCGTGAACACACAAGTTCAATAGCAATGTTTTTTTTCTCACCTTTAATGAAACTGCTGTCAGAAACAGAATATGATTCATGCCTGTCTGATTCCATTCTGTCATCTCTGAGCGTTACATATTCATGTGTAAAACTGTTTTTCTCACTTAATCGAGGTGTCTTGCCTGTTCAGCACAGCTTTGTTATTCCATTCACAACCATAAGGCTGAAGGTTAGATTTAACATGTACACACTTGAATGCTGCCTATCCCATTTTGTCTTCTTCCACTTATTTAGTTAGGAATGTTAGAATTAGTCATAATTAGGGTTACCATGTTTTCAATTTCCATGTTTAAAAGAGAAAATCCTAAACAGCTTATTTTTCAAACCGAATCAAAATCACAACACATAAATCTGACTATAAATTACATTTTAGCCATAACATTGGCAGCGCAAACACTTCAGTTTGACAGTTTATTTTCTATTTTTTTGTGTTTTGATTTGGGAGAGGGATGCTGGTGCATAATCAACAGCTTATTTGCATTTTCTTTCCATGTTTCTCTTTGCCCCTCTATTACCAAAAGCATACTCTCAGTGTCATCACTGCATGACAACCTTATTTACTGTAAACTACTGGAATCTTGCAGCAGAAAACACAAAAACTTTCAGATGCGTGGGAACATGAAATCTAGCTTCAAACTGATCTGCTTCAGTACTAGGCTCATTGTTATTTTCATGTTATTTTCTCATTGTGTACAACATAAGGCTGTTTTCATCATATTTGAGGTAGTTCAGCGCCCGTTCAAAACATCCTGTTTGGTACTAATGTGAGGGGTTATAGTCTAAAGCAACCTGAACTGTTAACAAACTCATCAGGGCCACCCACATAATATCAAACATGTTTGATATTTCGGATATAGAGTCCCACCCACAATAGCAGAGGCATCTAGGGGCAGCTGATGGTGACATCATAGCCCTTGAGGATAAAGTTACGTAGTGTACGATTGTTGACAGAAATGTCAAATCTCACCTCCAGTTCTCACAAAAGGCGAGAAAACCCATGTTAACAATGTATCCCCACTCAATCTGTCCCATTTTAAACTTCTGCTTTTGTTCTATTCTCACTGCACTATGCTAATCTCTATTTTGTGTTAGCTAGCATACTAATGTTGACAGAACCTTAAAATCTCACCTCCCCATCTCGCTGAAGAATAGAAAACTCTTGTCTGACCTTCATTTTGTTTCATTTTTGTCACTGCAACGAATTGCTACGGCAGGTTGTTGCCCCATGCTATTCTCCATTTTGTTTAAGTTTGCTTCCCTTGAGATCACATGAGAGTGACCACACGTAATCCCAACTTCAGCTTGCAGAGCAATGTGTTTTTTATTATCATAATTATTACTATATTTCTTTATTAATACTGAACATGTAGCCAAATTTGACACTGCTCTTCCTTGGGTCCTCTACAACAAACCTGCCAAGTGTGAAGTAGATCGGACGAACAGCTCAGAGATATGGCAGACAGACAAACAGACAGAGATTCTTTGCTATAAACTTAGATAATCAGACTTTGCAGTGGTTATGATGTTTAATTTTCTTGCTATCGTCCATTTGATGGACGATAGCAAGAATTGGAATTAAAATTATTTCTTTTCAAATTATGAATCATTCAATAGTGTCTGACCAATTTGTGAATTACAACAATATCCACACAGTTTAATTAGTTTCCACCAATCAAAGACAGTTCTTCCATCATAGAAGCGTGTAGAGAAAATGCATGTGATTGGTAGGCCGACTATAAAAGAAATAATCTTTTCAGCCACAAACAAATTTTAGTGATAAATAATCAGCGTCCTTGGTTAAAAGGCAGAGAGATGTGTGTAAAATCTTTCCTTTTACTTGTTGTTCACATATGCTGAATATGCTCTCCTAGTTCTGCCTCTGGTTCCCTCTTTTTTCTCCTGTTTTTTGGGGCTATCTCGTCCATATACTGTACAGTATCTCTCCCCCCTCCTCCTTTCATCAAAGTGAATTACCAAGTAGTCGTTCTGATTAACTTCACATGTAATATGCAGCCGCGCTGACATGAAATACATAAAAATAATTCCCCACTTTTTTTTTCCAATTAGCCATGACTTTGCTGTGGTTAATTACATTTCTCTTGGTTCAAAAGCTTGATAGAACAAGACTTTTAAGTGTAGATATATACTCCACTTATCTGTCCAACAGTGATTTATGGAGCCTCAAGATGAAACAGCAGAACAGTTGAGCACATCTTCTGCAAATACATAGTTTTTTATGCAGATTTTAAATGGACACGTCTTGTTAACAAGTGCACGAGTGCCATCACTTGGGAATCCCAACAGGTGAGTAGATATTTTTACAATTCTGTGCATGAAAAAACCTGATTTATGTTTATTTGTGTGTTGATCCGATCTGAAGGTTTTGTCGGATTCCATCTCATTCCTCTCTGCTCTTCTCTTTTGACTTCTCACCACTGCAGACTATCAAATCAAACCGAAAGCTCGTGAGTATAGTCCTGGAGCTATAAAATGAAGTATACATTGAGTTAAGGAAGCCCTTTGAGCCTGGGTCTATGACAACCAGAGTCTCCAGCCATGAGCTTTGATGAAATATAGTTCAAGGGATGAAGCTATAACATCCATACCTTCCTCTCATGTCTATCTCTCTCTTCTCTTCCGCCTTCTTTTCATTCATAAGTAATGGTACACAGTGAGACTCATCAATAACCTACAGCACTCCTCTGTGAAAAAGCATCATGCGCATAAATGTTATCATTACCCCCAATGTATAGCACTAGACGGTACCATATATCAGTGATATCTGTGTGCAGGCACGCGTGTTTGTGCTTGTGTGTGAGGGAGCCAGAGGAAGAGAGAGCGAGAGAGAGAGAGAGTCAATGAGCCATGAATGAAGTTATTCTCATGTACATATGACTGTAAACGTATACATTCCCAAGAGTAAATCTGTACATTTCTTTGTTAATGTGACTGGAAAATTGTACCCACGGTGGAACGGGGCTTTTTGAACCTTCTTGACCATGTATACCCTATAACACTGCATCAATATGACCATTTGCTCCTGAGCATCTTTCGATTATTCAATCCAATTAGGATATGAACTAAAAAACATAACGCTTATGTTTTATCGTCATAAATAGGCTCCATATTATATTTCTCTGTGACAGTTTTGATAGTGTGATCACAGTACACACTCAATACAGTGCTGTAACTTCTTATTGTATTTAGCTATGTTAAAAGAAGTTCAAACTTACGGCATTGGCTTTGTTTGTTTTTTCAAAAAACAAAAAAAAAAACATGCAATAACTGTTTTTTCACCACTTGACAGCCGAATACATCTGAGCAGTTTCAGAGAAGGACTAATATTCAGTCATGTTTCTCATCACCGGGAAAGTGTAGCTCTGGTATCAATCATTTTTATCAGATTATTATGATAATATGAATTATAGCCACTTTCATAGTTGCAAAGGTTGAAGTAGAGTGGTATCGTTATGTCATCACATACAAAGAAAGGACATTGGGGTTGATAGTTGGGCGTAGAGTGTGTAGCTTTGACATGGTTGAATGCTATGTGCATTCTACTAGTCAATGTCGTTCTTTCACCCATGAAGGGGAAGGGGGACACAAGAAAAATGAGAACACTTTACTCAAGTGCCTATAGTCCTTAATACTCTAACTAGGCCATGGTAGCTGTGAATTTTAAGGAAATAGCCTAACATTGTTGTAGAACCCAAGAAACCCTGTAGGGAATGTAGGTTGATGGATGGGTCACCGAAGTGTACAGTGAACATGTCTTGGGAAACTGCTTTTAGTGTCTTGTTTCCTACAAACCATCAACCTTGTTTGCTTTGAGGTGTTTCACCTTTGTTAACAAGTATTTTTATGACCTTTTTAGTGGTCCTTCAACAAGGCAATGTCATATTACCCTGCTAAAAGGGGCTTTATTTTATAATTTTGTTCGGAGGACTTACTGTCATTAAGGCAATTATTCCTGGTACGTAATAGTTTAAGTGGCCTTTACAGTAGATAATCACACAGTCTTCCTCATTTTTTTTCCCCCACAAATTTGCATCCAAGATCATCGTAAACTCTCTAACAGGCAACAAAAAATCTTAAACCCTGATGATTCGTGTTGATGTGTCCTTGAGCAAACCACCGGATGCCCTACCTCTGGGATGGCACCATTAACTTAATTAAATTTCCATCACCCTGTTAAAACATGTACATGTGTGCACATCTCAGGAACATACCTCCAATTACATGGCCACTTAACACGGCCACTGAGCACTCTAAATTCTTTTAAAAAAAAGAAACTTATAAATATCATTATTTCCCTTTCATCACCCTCTGCCTTTTGTGAACATTAGAGAATAGAAGTTCACGGGGTTCACATTAGCCGTGGTGGTGGTCGGGGGGTTAGAATCAGAGAGAGTACTTTGAACATATTAATTAATAATCCATGGCTGGGTTATTAGTGTACGAGGGATTTCAGGCCCCTATTACTGTAGATGAGGAGAACCAGAGGGCATCATGGGTAGGGATGAAGGACGGACACACGGCTTCTTAAGTCTAAACACATTAAAACAAAAAGACTACCTTTGTTTCATGCGAGTCTATGGTCAAACTTTTTTCTGATGAACTCACAGACTTTGAAGTAGATTGTGAAAGTTTTAATGCAGTTTGGCTTTTTATTCTTTTTCACCCCAAAGTGCCTTCATGTCTTGTCAAAGATAAAAACAGAATTCCCAGCTCTTCTCAATGGGTGAAGGCCGGAATTCCTTTTAATCAATGTACTATGCTTGCATTTTAATTGATATTATACAGTGACGTTTCTATCTCTCTTTTGGGATCTAAAAACACTTTGGCCTTACACAAGCCAAACAAAAAATCTTGTACGCAATCATCAAATGTAGCCCATTACCCACACATCACATAGAAAAACACCTTGAAGCCACCACGCCACTAAAGCCAATTTAATTTCCATACGCTTATGCTAATTACGCTGAAATAATCAAGCTAATTTAGAAAGATGCAAATGTGTTTGAGGTTGGGTTCATTAGTAAAGGGGGCCAGTGCATGTGTGCAAGTGTGTGTGTGTGTGTGTGTGTGTGTATGTGTGTGTGTGTGTATGTGTGTGTGTGTGTGTGTGTGTGTGTGTGTGTGTGTGTGTGTGTGTTCGAGGTGGGTTTCATTAGTGAGGGGGCCTAATGTGTGTGGAGAGGAAAGCTGTGAAGTGAAAGCGAGAATAATATGGCAGGTAAAGTCTCTTTATGGAAATGTAGAATGTACATACGTTTTTTCCTCTGCGTTTCATTCTGCTCCTTTTACGAAAAATGTGATATACTTTGTCAGGTTATGGACAGATCTTTTGACTTTGCAAGGTATACAAGGTTTGAGCAAAAGTGCAGTTTATAAGCCCTCCACAACCAGGCACCCCCCTACCTTATTGTTGATTGTAGAGATTGGAGAGAGTGCTATTCAATGTCCTCTGACTTCAGTTTCCAAAGAACTCTGTTACAGGGGCACCCCCAGATGAGGCCACTGAAAATATTGGAATGGTCAACAAAAGGCAACTATCACTATTACTCGTTTCTTATTTCAAACTTAGTGTCATTGTTGATTTACTGTAAATAAATAGCACTTAATGAAAAATATAAGATGAAGCCTATCATGCATACATTACTCATAGTTGAGAAGGAAGGGAGGGCCTTGGCAAAAGGAAGTGGGGCTCATGTGATTAGTGGGTGACGGGCAGTCATGACAGCGGGGCCAGTTCGGTGGCCAATAACTGCTTCAGGACTGTGGCCCACCCCCCGTCCCAACAAATGAAGAGAGGGAAAGTCATCTAGATGGCTTTGCTAGTTGGACAAATTACTAAATGCGACTCTTCCTTGGGTGACATATTGTAAGTAATTCATCATGACTTATGGCCAGCTAATTTATGTGGTGGCGGAGAAGCTTGTATCAAAAAATCCAGAAACTATCTTTAATGCAATGTTGTGTTTTAAATGTTTATGTACAAAATTCATAGGCTATTTCAAGTTTGGCTGCAGTCTACAGGTCTACAGGGAAAAGCTGAGATAAAGGAACACAATTTAGATTGTGGCCTATGATCGAGATAAAATGGATTGTGATAACATTTTTTGCAGGGAGGGCAAATCACCCACCCGTAATCTGTATTTATTAATTAAACACTGTAATATCCCTTTTACGTTGCTTCAATAAGAAGTTGTAGGCTCACATTACACACAGACACCTCTTCTGTAATTATCCTGATTGCAGCGGAGCCACTGTGAATTCAGAACACATACATGCATGCACATATTCAGATGCACATACAGTGCACATATTCTCACATACACACATATTGCAGACATACACTGCCTGGTTCCCTCAAGGCCAGGCTTCGGTGCCACTGAAGGTTGTAGCAATTAAAAACATCACCCCCTCAGTTGTCACAAACATGATGAATTTGTACCACCAGAGCAGTAAGGCATAACTCTTACAACCAACAATATGTCACTTTTTCCCTCCTCTTCTGATGCTTTTCTGTGACATGATGTCATCACCAGAATTAGAAACTCAGCTCTGTTTTATCTTGACAGGCTTGTTTTTTTTACTCCCTCATTGACAGAGAAGAAAACATGATGTTGTGATTGCACCAACTGTTCCGCAGTTATTACACTATTAAATTATAGAGATCACATGACTCAAAGCCTCTCGCCGCTGGAAAATCTTGATATTCCTAAACATTCTCTCTTGGGGTGCAGCAGTAGTACACAAAACATGCATGATTGTCATTTCAGTGACAGCTACATGTGAAAATGAGCAGATGTAAAAGGACAGGACATTTTAGAAGACACCAGGAAAAACTCTTGTGTTGTCTTATTATGACAGTAACTGGTGAGTGGTACAATGAATCAGGAAACCACTCAATCAACTACTCGACAGTTCAAAAACCTATGTTGATATTAAATGAGGTGGAAAACGGTCCATGTGTTTTGTTTTTTTAACATGTAATTCATCTTATAAATTTTGAAATCAACCCAGGCATCGGAAATAAAAATGCTGGCATTTGGCATTTTCTGCAAATCATAGACATATACAATAGCAGGCTTGGGATATTTGAGGCGCATGGGGCAAAAAATAAAACAAAAAGGATCCACATGTATGCATACGGGCACAAGTTTGCAGAAAGTTGTGATATATTTATGGCGAAGAGAGGGAACTTTATCATGTAGGTTTGCCAGGAGGGCACCCTAGGGGGCACTTAATCAGGTTTTATCTGCCATACGGGCATGCAGGAGGACAATTTCACGGGGTGTTTTCGAAACATTGGGGCAAGCAAACCCCTCCCCCAATCTGTGTGACTATATGTGTGTGAAACCACTGGATATTTTTAAGGAGACATTTTCAAGTTGGGCTTGTGGCAACTAAACGAGGTGAACCCAAACATCTTTTTCTAACACAGACCAAGTGTTTTTTTTGCCTTAACCTTACCAGACCAACATTAAATTAAAAACTGATCGTAAAGAAATGTAAAGTTTCGTCATGTCTGTGGTTTCCAGAAACATACATTGCTAACATTTATCCTGGCAACTGTGTAGTTGGAATCAATTTTGCTTCATCAGGAGGTGTTCGGAGTTGATTGAGACCTCTGCGCTCAAAGCACCATTACAGACATGTTCCACTTTTTGTAATCTTGATTGCAATAAAGTGTGGGAGGAATGGCTAAACAAATACAGAGGTTCTTAGAGCATTTTTAACCATCACATACAGTCGTTTGTCTTTTCCATCTCAAAATGACTGACTTTCATGGAGGAGATGGGAGTGGTTGAAATGCCTGGAGGCATTCCTTTCCGCCTGTCTCTCATCCCAGTGGTCTTCTATATGGCCACTGGTCTGTTTGATGGTAAACAGCAGAACAAAAGAAGAGAAGAACACAGAGCAGCTTCAGGAGCTTCACTTCAGTACAAGCTTCTCCAATAACTGGCATCTTTACACTTGATTTATGTCAGTCTCGGTACTTTGTTTTGTAGAGAGAGCGCGCTTTGTGATGATCAGAGAGTGTGAGTTTGTAAGCCCATGAATGTGTGTTAGCTATGGTACTTGATGCTTTACCTCTATTACATCACACTGGAACATATACGTCCCCCTTATATCCAAAGATCCAAGATGTGAGGGGTTACCCCTCTTTTAACATTTGGATCACACATGGTACGTGGTTCCTTACAGTCCCATATCCAGTATTTCTGTGAGTATTAAGAGCAGAATAACATAATCAAAAACTACACCTGTGTCATGAAGTGTCACCACTGTAAATTTAATGCTGATCCATTGATAGCATCCCGATCGTCCTCTTCAGTTTGGAATAAATTATCAGTCTAAAAATCATCCCCCTAATGCAACCCATCGTTAAACAATCAGAGCTTGTTAAGCCCCTTGTTTGTTAATCAAGCACTTGCTTGTTAACTGGGAGATGAGATAATAGACCTCTAGTGTGTGTGTCTAATTTTGGGGGCTGTCTATCTGCCTGGTTGTTTATTGCTTTTAAATTTCCGGCTCTGCCGCAAAGGCTTCTCTAATTGGTTTGTTTGCGTTGCCTTGCAGCACTGATGGAGTTTGACTCAGTCAGGAGTTGGTTGTGTTTTCCAATCAGGGTTTTTTTTTCTTTTCTTTCTGTTTTGTCTGTTTCCCAAAAATCCTCAACAAATGTTTTCTGTGATATCACAGCGCTGGACTGCGTTCAGGATAAAAATTGACATTTAAACCTGCCGCAAGGGTCTTATAGCACAGTGAGACAATTCAAATATTGAATTTTCTGCTCTTTTTTTTCCCTTAATCTCTTGTTTATTTCCCTAATGTCTCCATCGACATTTACATTTTATTCTGACTCCCTGTATTTTTCATTGTGAAGTGGCTTTAAACATGAAGACCAAATTGCATTGATGAGTCTATCACATGATGAGATATACCCACTATTCAGCTTTGATGTAAGGAAAAAAAAAACACTCATATTGTATTTGGTAAGGGGATTGTGCTATTACGAAAGTGTACTCCAATCCGCATAGATTATCAGCCTCCACAACACTGACATCAAAGGTTGAGAAAGCCTCCACTTTATGCCTCAGCATATATAACCATAAGTCATAAATCCTAAAACAAGGACGGGTTTAGAGGGAGAGGTGTTTCTACTCTATTATGGATTTTTAAGTCCCTTTTAGAGAGCAAGAGTGCTGACAAATCCTTGTCAATGAATCAAACCTGATCAGGCTGGATTTGATAAGCATTATCTCGCATGCCATTTAAAACACAGAGGGAGAAATATAATACTTTGAATATTTCACGTCTTGGTTTGTGAAATCATTTCATAATGAGCCAATGGACAAATATGTTGCCATTGTCGGGATGCTTTGAGGCCCTGAATTGTTGCACGAGAGTGTTTTGATATTGCAGTAGGTAATTTGTGGCGCGCTGGCCTAAAGCCGGCCACAGAGCTATGCCAGATGATAAATAACACAGATTTAGTCAATGATGTCTGTTCTTGTCAGCAAAGCCTTTTTCTCTCTCTCAGGATTTTATTTTTTCTGAGAGGCTCTTAGAGGGAAATTGTCATGTTTTCATGTCAAAGGCGTGCTTTTATCTGTTTGTTTTCCAGGGTGCTTAAAGTTGTTTACTGTGCCAGGGGGGCTTTCAGTCTCTGTGTGCATAATCGTGTGTATTTGTGCACAGAGTGTGTGAGAGAAACACCTAACAGCGGATGATGCAAGAAGGAGGTAGAAATCTGACATCTAAGCCTTCATGTATCGGCGCATCAAGTACCGAAGTTTTTGTGCACCAGGCGCGGGACAAATTTTAGCAGTGGCCTACTTATCTTTGATCACGGAAAGCCGCCATTGATCCTCAGTCAAATGTTGACATAAAATGAGTCAAACGTGCAGATGACCTTTCTGAGTCTCCCAGAGCAGAGCAGGGGCAAGGTACAAAAGCTGGCAGAGTATGTGGTTGAAATTATTCCTCCTTGACATTTCAGGGACCCCGGCCCATCGGTTCTTAGCATTCCAGTCCAGGCACCACGAGAAAATGTCACCTTTTTATTTACTTGGGGGAATACACCAATTAAATATGACTTTAAGGCCAGGCCATGATAGCTCTTCTCTACCAGTGCCACGGCCGCTCACCAGCCAACACACACAGACACTCGAGGAACGTGTCCTCCTAGTGTCAGTGACATTTTGAATAATGCTGATGCTTGACCCTGTTGAGGTAACCTTTCTTACTCGGGCAATTTAGAATTAGTCTCTGTAGCTTTCTGAACTAACTGCACGGACCTGTGGAACCCAAGGTTGGACCTTTGTGTGTTAGAGGGTCACTCGCTACCTGTAAGCAGTCCTGGCCACAGCATTCAGAACAAACTCAGCCGGGACAGGAAGAACTGAACACTCCTGCTACAAGTCTGAAACTGGCTCGCAAGCCATGATGAACTTTTCCATGTAATCACTGTCAATATTTTTAGTAGTATAGTTTTCTACATTTATAGTTATTTATTTTATCAAATGTTTAATGATCCATTTATTCATTAATTGTTTATTGTAAAGTTGTTTAGGGTGCCTGTCCCGCGCTCTGGTGCCCCACCACATGCAGCTGGTGCCCTTTTTATTTTATTTTAGCCCCTGCCCCTCAAACATCCTGAGTCCCCCACTGAGACTATATATAAACATTATTTGGATGACCCTTATAAAGTTGCAACTGTAACATGCTAATGGTGAACTAACTATTCACAAGTTTTATTAACTATAAACTGACCATTTGTTAATGATGGTTATGATGTAAGTGTGCTACAAAGGACTTTCATTGGTCCAATTTGCCTTTAAACCATAAGCACAGACCCAATTTTCGAGTCAGCTGAAGTGCAGTTATTTGTGGTCTTGCCATCTGAAACAAAGCAGACTAAAGGAGAAATCACAGCAGCGTCCTAACAGCCCCAACAATATTGCTCATTATAAAATAAGTGTTTCCTGTGCTACCCTACTCAGTCTTTGCCATCTCTCTTTTACCCCGAACAAGAAAGGATCAATTTATGCCACACGAAATTATCAATTAGTATTTTCTCTGCAGCAGAAATTCAATGATTAATAATAATTAGACATTAGCTCGCAGAAGACATAGCACCCACGGTCATTATCACAGTGACAATGAGGCATTTTGAGAACATCCTACACAGTCGTCTCCTTGCCAAGTTTCTCATTTCGCTGTAGTTTACTCGACTTGGACTGGGTTCAATCAGTGGACCCTGTGGAATCGTGACTTGATGTAAAAATGTACAATTTTATGCAAGAAACAGCGGATCAAAAATAACTGATGCAACATATTAAATTGGACAGAAAACGTCTCTGAAGCACTGGGAATGTTCATCTCTTTTCCCTCCCCCACAAACCCCCCTCTGTAATTAGTGCTTTTTTCTGTATTTCCAGCAATGTTTTCATCAGTGCATAGCTTTGCTAGCCTCGGATGAGGGAGAGAGAGGGAAAGAGTGAGACGGGTGCGGGGGGTGTGGGGGGGTGGAGGTCCTCTGAGGCTGTTAATAGTTCTCATCTCTCCCCTGGACTCTCCTTTAATTGCTCTGCTCTGCCTGCAGGGTCATCATTACTCTGATCAAGTGCAACTCTGTTTTTCACTGCTTTTCATGAATATCATTTTGCAAAACAACTGCTTTGAGGTTTTTTCAGGCAGGAGATCAAATTTGATCACCTAGCCCTGCGTAAATGCATGAGTGTTCTTGGCATTGGCAGGACACAATATCACTCATACGCAGGGCTTTCAAGTCTTCAACGCATTTGACATCCAAAAACACTTTGAAGTCATTTTTCTCCTCTCGTTTACTCGCTTTAATCAGGCAAAATGGCTTTCAAGGTTTTGACAGTCAGTGGTCAGAGAGCGTAGATTAGTTCTGCTACCGAGCAAGATTGTGAAAGGTCCCAAAATCCTCATATTCGTATCTTCCAGGCGAAATGGAGCTCAGATCCCCTGGTCCTCCTTTCTAATTGCTCAGCTCTGTCTCTTGGGTTATTATTACTCTGATCAAGTGCAACTATGTTTTTAGAGCTTTTTTTGAATGTCATTTAGCACATATAATAGGCCTGCTTTCCCCAGAAAAAAAGGGGATAATGATGTCCGCAGATCTTCTAGAACACAAATTGTATTCGGAGAAAGAGAGCACAGTGCAGGAAGAGAAAGGAAACATCTCACTGTGAGGGCTAAAAGGGTTGACTCTTTCGTTGGAAAACGATACAGCTAAAGCACGCATTCATTGGAGCAAATAGAATGGATTGGATGTGGGACACTGAGAAGCACAAAACGTGTCAAGTTTTTGTTTTTATCTCGACTAAAGTTTGTGGGGGCTGAAGTGTAGCTCACAGAGTGCTCTGGCTCCTGCCATTCAGATGTTTGCATTTAGACTAACATCAGCTATTGATTCCTTCCAGCTGAATAATGTCAACTCTTGACATTTAAGATCATGTCAAGATTTTATATATATCGGCAGAAAGGTTGTTCCACTTAAGGTAGAGGTGCCACATTTGAAGCACCTAACAGATGGTATTTGCCTTTTTTTTCAAATATGTTAACTTGATAAAGAGTGTTGAACGCACAGGGAAAGGAGACAGACTTTTATCTGTAAAGCAGAGCTAGAGTAGGAGAATACGAAAAAAAGGTCAACAAGAGTAGAAGAAATATAAATAATTCTAACCAGTATTGACAAGACAAGCAGCACAAGCACCAATGTCCCTGAAACCAAGCTCTATAACTGCCGCTACAAAGAATAACCTGAAAAAGAATGCCGTGTTGTTTGTCAACTAGTAGTCAATGATGCAAACTCTGTGTAGTGCGCAATCCACCATGCAGGAGCAGTCAAATAAACAAGTGGATCTTCAAATATGGAGAGGCTTATCTCTCACTTCCATTCCCTTGATGTTTTCTAATTCGAAGGGTTTTACTACACCAGTGTTGTTCTGAATGCAGATTTTTGTAGCACAAACACTCACATAGACTTCATCTCCATGCGCGGAGTCTACTATCGGACATCTGCCAGACCAGAATTTGCCATTGGATTAAGAGTCATCTGATGCACATTACACCAAATAAACAATGAGAATGATATTTGGCAGGCTCATTCAGTTTCAACAGCTCTGATCTGAAACTGCTTCCTTAAAAGGAGCACCTGGTGGAGCAGATTTTGTTTATGAAATCAGCCCTCGGCCTTTGGCATAATATCAGCCGAAGCAGAGCGATTTCTTTCTTTTTTTTAAAGGGCTCCAAAATGAGTTTCACAGGTTTCAAATAAACAAATCAGGACATGAAGCAAGGATGAGCAGTTTTGTTTAAAAGAGCATTTTGCTCTAATTAATTTAATTCCATTGAACGGGTTGTACCCGATAATATTTACAGGGACTGCCCTTGCTGCCTCGTCAGGAAATACATTTACATGTATATTTAGGCAGAGGTGGGGGACTCGAGTCACATGACTTGACTCGAGTCGGACTCAAGTCGCAAATTTGAGGACTTGAGACTTACTTGACTAACACTGATGAAAGTCTCGACTTGATTTTGACTTGGCATTCATAACTTGGGACTTAGACTTGACACAGATGACTCGAAAGTCTTGGCTTTTCTTTCTTTCTTTCTTTTTTTTGTGCATATTGATACTACTGAGAGATTTTGTTTTTTAAACTTTGCCCTCTGCCACTGTATGACACGGTGCGTGCAAGCCTGGCAGGTGGTGGGCGTGCCAGAGTGGCACTGTGGCAGACAGGATCAGAGGAGGAGAGGCAGCATGGAGGGAGCTCTGAAAATCATCAAATTTGGATTCAAAGATTATTTCAGCGACAAAGAGGAGAACAGCAGTATGCACAGTATGCAGCTCTAAAATAAGTGACACCACCACAACCACATCAAATTTCATCCGTCACTTCAGGACCCACAAAAAGAGGTAGGTGACTGTGTGTCTTTAGCTAACGCTATGACGTTTTAGGTGCTAATTAACTATGTTAGGCTTGGCTTCAAAGTGATTGTGCATTGTGAGAACAGATATCGTTAATGTAAAAGACAGGGGTGGGGGCTGAATGTGGGCACGTTACTAACGTTACATTAGCTAAGCTAACAGAGCTTAGCTGTGCGCTCATGGTAATTTCTTGTGACTTGCTTGACCTTTGCCATGACTTGACTTGCTTGAGTAATAGCAATGACTTGACTTGACTTGCTTGATTTTCAACACAGTAACTTGGAACTTGCTTGAAAATTGAAGGATAAGACTTAAGACTTGTTTATGACTTGCACGTATGTGACTTACTCCCACCTCTGCATGTAGGGCCTTTAGCAAACGCTTTTGTCCAAAGCGACTTACAAAAAGTACATTTGTCCCAACAGAGAAACCACGACATATCACAGTCGATGGAGTAAAAGGAAATATAGACACAATTGTCAAGCCCTCATCTGAAGATCGTAACTGCTATTTGTCAAAGATTCTTTAAGTGCATAAGTGCTATGATTGAAGTGCTAACGATACAAACATACAAGTGCATACAATTAATTTTTCTTTTTTTTTGAGGGGGAGGTTGGGAGGGAGTCATGCTATGCAGGGTTGAGGTGAAATCTAAACAAATGAATCTTGAGTCTTTTTCGGAAGATGGAGAGTGATTCAGCTGTCTTGATATTGTTCGGGAGTTCGTTCCGCCGCTGAGGTGCCAAAACAGAGAAGAGTCGCGACTTCGCTGAGCAGGCTTTGTTTGCTCTTAGCGATGGGGGTACCAGCCGGCCAGCTGATGTACATGAGCGAAGTGCTCGCGCTGGGGCGTGTGGTCTGACCAGTGTTTAGAGGTAGACGGGTGCAGTTCGGTTGATGGCTGTTGATGGTTGAAGGCCAGCACCACAGCAGCCAGTGGAGGTCACGGAGAAGGGAGTCACATGGGAGAATTTTGGTAGATTGAAAACGAGGTCTGCTGCAGCGTTCTGGATACACTGCAAAGGTTTAGTCGCAGAGGCTGGGAGTCCAGCCAAGAAGGAGTTGCAGTAGTCCAGGCGGGAGATGACCAGCACTTGGACCAGGAGTTGCGTCGCGTCTTTCGCTTTGCTTTGCTTGGGGGTGCAGGACAGTCCATCGTCGAGGATTACGCCCAGGTTCCTCACCGTCAATAAAGCCTGACATCCTCAACAGTGACTGACAGGTCCATGTGAAGGCAGTCTTTGCCCGGGATGAAGAGGAGTTCAGTTTTACTAAGGTTGAGCTTGAGGTGATGTGCAGCTGTCCAAGCGGAGATGTCTGCCATTGCAACATGGCTGTTGGAGGAGGATGGGGGAAAAGAGAGGAACAGTTGGGTGTCGTCAGCATAATAGTGGTAGGAGAATCCATGCGATGTGGTTGCAGAGCCTAGTGATCTAGTGTATAGTGAAAACAGAAGCGGTCCAAACACTGAGCCTTGATGGACACCAGTTTCCGCAAAACAGGGTTTGGACAAGGAGCCGTTCCATGTGACCTGAAAAGTGCGATTTGTCAGGTATAACGTGAACCAGGTTAGAGCAGAGTCAGCAATGTTAAGTTCAGCCAGAGTGGAGAGGAGGTTTTGGTGGTTGACTGTGTCAAATGCAGAGGATAAGTCAAGGAGAATGAGGACTGACGAGTTGGACGAGGTTCTGGCAGCACCGAGCGACTCAGTCATCGTGAGGAGGGCCTTCTCAGTGGAGTGACCAGTCCTGAAGCCTGTCTGAATAGGGTCAAGGAGGTCATTTTCTGAAAGATAGGAGGACAGTTAGTTGTAGACTGCTAGTTCCAGGGTTTTAGAGAGGAATGAAAGAAGAGATACAGGTCTAGTAGTTTCGGATGAAATATTCTGTCTCAATTTCTTTTGACACATGGTATTATGTGTGTGTCATGAAAATAAAAAGAGAGCATTCATGTCCACGGTGTAAATAGCTGCCAGTGGTGCCTTAATGAACAGTTTTCTCTGCTGAGGACCGAACTGCTTTAGTTTTCAGATGACAGTGTACCCAAAAGCAGCTCTATTATTCGCTTGGCTGAATAATAAGCCTTGTAACAATATTGTCAAATATACTACTTGTGAATACCAGAGGCAGTCTCTTCCCCATGATTCAATCCAGTAATGTGGTTAGAGGGTCCAAAAGCACATTTTTACATCCAATTTTCTTGGACTGTGCAGCCTGGCTGCCTGTGGGCAGGACACTCAAAGCAGAGGATTCTGTAATGGTTGCATGGCTGTTGAAAAAAAATTGTTATGCAACCTCTGAAATACACAAATAAATGCAAGCAAAGCTGCCTTTTATGTCTATGTCAAAATAACAAAGACAGAAACATCACTTTAAGATTTTTACTTATGCAACAATTATATCTAGAAACAGCCCTGTTTAGGCCAAAGACCACTTTACGGATGGAGAGACATAGCAGGGACCCCATATTATATTGTATTGCATCATATAGTGCTGTAAACAAGTCAGCAGCTGTTATATTATGGCTCATGTTAGCTTCTCTGCAAGTGGTTTTGTTACATTTCAGTAATACATAGCTGTTTTGGATAGATGCCTAACAGTGAATTAGCGTATGGTTTGGTAAGCTTGATCACATGATTGCAGGATGCTTAATGGGTACACTGTTACTTTCAAAAGTTAACTTTACTTTACTAAGTCAGCAAACCAATTACCTCAGAAATACCTTTTAAAGAAATTGTACGAGCTAATAAGTTTGAACAACTTCAAATTATTTGTCTTCTTTACCTTGCTCAATTTTTTTTTAGGTAAAGTCACTTTGTCACATTTTACAGTGTAGACTCACATCAATGTTGTGTAAAATAAGTGTTTTTTTGTTTCTTTGTTTTTATAAATGTACTGTAAATTAGGATTAGGGACATTCACATTTTCGAAAAATACAAAAACATTCAAAGTATTAGCAAACAATTATTTGGCTTTGGATGGGTCAAAAAGCACTGAAATAGCGATTAACTCTATACACAATATAATAACCTGCACCATTTTCTCTTAATGAGAAGCATTAGTATTCACCCTAAACAATAAACATCACCCACTCCCTGTGATATTATGTGAATCTAATTGGCTTCCCTATTGTATGTGGATGTTGGTGTGTGTGTGTGTGTGTGTGTATGTGTGTGTGTAGGGTTATGCAGATGGATAGAAGGCTATCTAAAATAGCTGTTTCTTCCAGCTACTCTCCTAAATCCTGTTAGGATTGTAATTATTTATCAAAGGTGTCCTGCTGTGAGCTAGGCCGTGCCTCTTGCCCTCTGATAAATGCTGCAAACAGATATTACCGGGATAATTTCTCAAGAAGCCTCGCTGTGCAGAGGGAGGATTGGAAAGATGACCGCAATACATAAACACACATGTAAGAGTGTAATTGCTTATGTTAAAAAAAATAAATAAATGAAAATGGTGTTAAGTACACACACAAATGCCTGTAGGGGGTACCGATGTGTGTATCACTTTTTTCGGACGTTACTTCAGCATCAGTGCTGTCTTTTCAACCCAAACAATCGCAAAGGCAGAGTACATGAAGAGGCGGAGGATGAGTCGTCATCCCCGAGAAGAGAATAAGCCCATAAGAAAAGAATTAGTCCGCATGAGACCTCATGTTTCTGTCAAAACAGATCACCAACAGGCAAATCCAATTGGTTGTAAGATATACTGCACTTAATTAATACATTATAAACTGCATGTGCTTTAACTTAAAGCTATAAAATCCCTGCTTGTTAAACGGACGCAGGTGTTCACTGAATCTGCCTGATTACAGCTCTTGTCTTGACTGTGCAGGTGTGTACAGACCAACACCTGAATGAAGTAGATTTTACGGATTTTGAGATACATTGTGCGATTTCATGACTATTTTTATTTGATAGATTCTGTATTGGTTCTTGCAGCCTGTGTCTTGACATAAAGATGCTACCTTTTACATCGTGATTCCAATGCCTGATGGAGAAGACTGAAAAACTGGCATTGGTGAGAATTCATTACTTTCTTTTATAAATTGTTTTGAAAGAAAGTCTAAACTTGTATTCAATCTGTGAACATGAAATTCTCCAGTCAGGGTGATGAAAAGAAAGAGTCAAAACAGGCTCTGTCCTCTTGTGATGAGGACAATTTATTACCAAAGAGCTACGTCATCTGCAGATGTGTGAGAAGTAGGGAGCCATTTTTTGCTTGTACATGTCCCAGTGTGTGGACGGACAAAGTGTAGTCAGAGTGTGGCCCTTACATTGTCAATAACAGGTGCACTCAAACATGCGATATGGATCAACAGGTAGAGAAAGGATTAAATGTTTAGGACTATGAATGCTAAAGCTCGTTTTCGCACCTTTGCTTCATTTTAAATCGGCCAATAACGACTTTCTGCGCAGTGGATCCCCACTGCATGTCTTTTTTTTTTTTTGCCCCAGCCCCTCAAATATCTTGAGTCCGCCACTGCTTTGCCTTGTATCATAATCAAGCCTAATCATACCAGGCAGCTGGTGTTGTAGCAGGGCTCATAAAGCAGTGAATAAAAAACCACAAATAAAAATCTTCATCTAATTTGGAGCGAGGCAATGGGCTAATTATTTGAATTTCTGCGAGCTCACATACGTCTGACTCACACACTAGTCTGATGACATTACACACGCGGGATCACGAAAAGAAAGAATGTCAATAAATCCAAATTCAAATTGAATCTGCCAATCAGATCACTTCCCCTCAGGTCAATCTGCCAGTCATATTGGTTTTCAGGAGGTCAGGGTTCATTCAGCAGAATCCTATCTTGTCAATATATCACAAGGTAGTTTCCAGTCAGCATCTGCAATGTGTGTATTCGTCTGCACGCGTGTTTGTGTATATGTGTGTGTGTGTCTGTGTGTGTTCCCGGCGGGCCTGCCATTGGCCCTGTTTCGACAACAGATCTGTGTACAATCCAGCAGGGAAGAAAGTCAGCCTATTGATCCAAAGCACGGGAGACATCAAAAGATCTATAGGAGAAAGCAGAAAGGAGCAGAGAGGGCTCAGAGTATGTACATCTGAGTGAGTGTGTGTGTGTGTGTGTGTGTGTGTGTGTGTGTGTGTGTGTGTGTGTGTGTGTGTCTGAGAAAGAGAGCAAGAGAGATCACAGCGTTCATTAAATTTTCAATGAAGATATATTTTTTGTTGGCCGTATGATTTTCACACTGGAGCACACACAAGTACCGCAAATCCTTGTGTTCCAAGAGGATTGTATAGTTTTTATGTTTTGTTTCAATTTCTTTGCTATACGTTTTGACCTGCTTCTGTTAAAACCGACTGGAAAAAAAACAACCAGAGCAGCATTACATTTTTGTGATTGGGTTGGCTGAGGGAATTAGAGATGTTGTAATGCCCTGGCAACACACGCACACACACACACACATAGATGCAGAGTTTAGTGACTTGCCAAATCTCTGGGTTGCAACACGGGCCCCGTGCCTAAAAGTCTGTTTGTATGTGTGTGTTTGTGTGTGTGTATGTGAGACAGAGAGAGGCTGTAGGCATAATGCAGCACATTTATGAAGGGGGCTTTATGTACCAAAACATAATTTCAATTACCATTCTCTTACATCAACCAGAAAGGTTTCAGTTCCCTGTTCCACTCCCCATCTAATGCACGTAAACACACAAAGAGAAAGTGTTCATCATTATGTCCACGGCCAGAGATAAATGACACATTGAAAGACAGGCTGAATACAATCGGAGGAGAGGAGAGTGGAGCCTTGACTTAATGTGCCGCTACACCCCGATCTTTCCCAGATAAGGTTATCCCATCGGCTGAACAGCTCCATCAAGACCATTTGTAAGGCGGTGTATTACTGTCGTCTCTTCTGTCACAGTGAAGATGGCCCCTTGTTTATTAAGGAGAATAAAAGCGCAGGAATTTGTCTCGTCACATGTCAGACAGTGAAAAAACAACAGACAATGAGAGCTTAGAGTTACTGCGAGAGGAGAGCAAAATGAAGGTTATGCACCGCAAACTTCTGTCAGTGGTCTAACAAAACGTTTCAGAGTTAGACTGCAAATTCAAACACAAAGACGCTGGAACTGCTGCACTTAGACATTGTGACACATAGTAGGTTGGAGTTATCAAAAGGCTGAAATGGTGCTTCTACTGAGCTTTTGATTTGTTTGATTTTTGAGGTTCAATGGAGGAGACTACATAAATGGCACACGATAGTAAAATTGCATTAGACCGGCGAAATACTCCTTTACATCAGACGTTTTATCTGCAGAGGGCCCTGGGTCGCATTCACTGGGTTCATCACAGCCGCCTCTTCTGTGAGGTAAGATTTATGTTTCTTATCAAAGCAGTCTGGCGGATTTGAAGAGAGCACAGACAGACGTTACCGTTTCAGTTGCCCATTATAGTCGTCTAGCCGTGCAGGGAGCAATCCAGGCTGCATTGTCACCTTTGTCATCTTGTCATTATAATTCTTTACCTTTTGTCATGTCGTAACAAACAAATCAATCAATTGGTCCACCAATGTCGTGAGTTGGGACGCGATGTACATTTTGCACAACATCAGTATCTGATGCCTTCATTCACGGAACCAAAGCTCTGAAAATCGGCCACAGTTGGCTACAGCATGTGACTTTTTCGCCGCATATCATTTTTGCTTTCTTTGTAAAAAGTACTCATGAAAAAAGGGAACAGTAAGTTTTGAAAAAATGGATATTTATCAACGCCGGCTCCGATTGCCAATGATGGAATTGTCCCTTGTCTAGCGTGATGCTATGACACGTGCTGAAGTTCTGGAGGTATTTATCCCGAGGGAAATTCAGTTTCTCAGCTGCACGATAAACATCATCATTCAAGGTTGGCACTTCAACATCATTTAGTCTGCATTGAGTAAAGAGAGACTTAAGTAAAATATATAAAAGATTTTGGGTTAGCATAGCGAGAGCAAGGGTTTACAACGATTTAATCTAAACATCGATGGTGTCAGTATTCTATAGCCATCACATTTTGAGACATTTTCTTAATGACGACAAGTGATAGCAAAAAAACTCCACAACAAGACGTCCGTATTGGGAAAGTTTCGTCAGGGTATCTCTGTCGATGTCTTTGTCGACCCCCGATGTATCTTCTTGCCCCATCGTGAGCTCAGACTCTTCGTTTCATCAGTATGCGGCCGACGGTGCATCTCAACAACCGCTGGCTTGTAAAAACCATGAGTTATTCCTGTGGTAAAACATGGCGTGTAATCAGGACGGCTGGATATAAATTGCCCCAAAACTTTTTTTCTCCTTAGCTCGCCGTGAAAGTCTGGCTTTGTGTGTTTGCGTCCCGTCTCTAACACATTCATCACCAGAGTTATTAGTTGGTCTTTAGCTGACTCCATCTGTTGACTGTCAACTGATGCAATAGGAGGCAACCGTTAAGAATTACTGTAGCGCTCGCACTGTCTATATTTATACGCAGCCTGGTCTGTCTCTCTCTCTCTGCACACACACACACACACACACACACACACACACACACACACTCACACACACACTTAGTTTTTAGCCCGCAGGAATTCATTTTGTGCTCTGAAAAACTTACAGATCTCCCAGAAGAACCTGTTATAATGATAATAAACAACTGCATCTGTATTCTGGGTCAGCATCGCACAGGTATGTTTTAATCTACATCTTGATACAAACATGCCGTATAACCTGCAGTTCACGTGCTTGTGTGTATGTGTGTGTGATTATTTATCAGCTGAAAAAAAAAAAAGATACGACCATGCCACTTATGAAAATGCATAGCTTTTTAACCTTTAGTTGAAGAACCGGCCATGTAGACGTCTCCCCCTGCTGCCTACTAATTCACCTTCCACACGGATGACACCAACAGTCTCGGGTACAATATGGCTTAAAAGTGGCACATGGCGAGGGCACGCTGGGTGGAAACAAGACAAACGCACACAGGCACACACACACACATACAAAAGGGGGATGGCAGACGGGACAGGGGTAGTGCATCTGCTCCTTAATTAAAATGAGAGGGGGGCCCACTGACAGGGCCTGAATCAGGATGGGGCCCATGTGCAACACACACACACACACACACACACACACACACACACACACACACACACACACACACACAAACACAGACCTCTGTTGTTGGTCTAGGAGGCAGACAACTGCTCCCCACTGCAAACTTGAGAGACAGATAGGTGGGAAGGAAGGAAAGACGGAACGACAGGAAGAAATACAGAAAAGGCAGAAAACAAGAGAGAGTGGAGGAAGAAGAAGAAACAAACGCTATTCTACTCTTTAAACTTTGTGTAAGACACATTTCAGCGAGACATAAGACACTTCCACGAGCAGATTTTAATTTAACTTATTACAAGCAAGAAACACTTTGTATTAATTGTTTTTGCTACAAGCCACGAATAAATAAAGATTACCATAAAGACTGAACTTTCCTCAAGAATAATGTTATAATCAATGGGCTGAGGTCGGAGGTCAGCATCACCTACTAAACTTCATAATTGGTCTTTTTTTACACACATGCTTAATTAGTATGGTAGAAAACTAAAAGTCTGCTCGATCTACCTCATCTGTCCCTCACTTACACATAAAGGAACAGAACTGCACTATACGTGCTCATATTTGAAACATATTCTGGCTGAACCCAAACACACTGGAGAAATCAAGGTTTAATGACCTGGTACGGTGCAGTAATCTCAGGGAATAAGGGAGTAATCTTATCATTACAGTGGGCTGACATGAAAAATCCACTTTTGGGATCTCTTCTGCTGTTTCAGTGTTTAAATTGAAAATTCTCTTTGCCTCCCCCCTTGATTCAACAATGTTACTACATTTAGAGAATCAAGCAGAGGAGAATAAATAGTGGATCTAAAAAGAAGCGTGAAAAATAACAAACTTTACGTCAACTCGATGGAAAAAAATCCCAGACCAGACAATATTTCAAAGGAAAGGAACGGAAATAGAGATGGAAACGCTTAAAATGATTTTGTAACTAAGTGATATTGTGGTCCTATTGATGGTTTCTGGGTAAGTGTTTCATTTCATGCATCAAAGACATTATCCAAAGTATATGGATATGTTGTTTAAAGGCACCATATACACCCCATAATGTACTGTGTAATGTATTTCAATTGGAGCCACCAGTTTCCTCAGAAGTTCATGAAATCCCCATTTTTAAACTTATTGTGATCCAGATTCACAGCAGTGGACGTGGCTACGTCCAACGTATGCGTTTGTGTATTTTTGTAAACGCATGTTTCCTTCCAGAAGTGTGGTCCTACGTGCGCTGTGGGTGTGTGTGTGTGTGGGTGTGTGTGTGTGTGTGTGTGTGTGTGTGTGTGTGTGTGTGTGTGTGTGTGTGTGTGTGTGTGTGTGTGTTTGCGTATGTCTGCGTTTGTGTGTGTGCAACTGAATCCATAGGGTCTCTCAGGGGAATGTCTCTCTGGAAGAAAGTCAAACAGAGTGAGCAGGACCCCATATATCTACTGTGACTAACAGGATTAAACCTGACTGGGTAGGGAGACAGATAAAAAAAAGAAAGAAAGAAAGAAAAAAAAAGTGGTGGTGGTGGTGGTGGGGGGGGTGACGGTGGGGTGCAATGAGAGAGAAAAAGAGAGTGAGTGGGAGAAATCGAGTTCTCCTCTTTCATACCGATGAGAGAAAGAGAGAAGGAGAAGAAGAATGAAGTTATGGGAATCAAAAAGAGTAGGGCAAGAGAGAGGAGGAGGAGGGCAGAAAGGGGAATATGATCAGAGGAGGATGATCAGCCCGGTTGAGACGACAGGGAAGGCTCTGTGTGTGTGTGTGTGTGTGTGTGTGTGTGTGTGTGTGTGTGTGTGTGTGTGTGTGTGTGTGTGTGTGTGTGTTTGTGCATATGTATATCTACAGAATGTAGTTTGTGCGTGCAATTGCTTCTACATGGAAGAGTGATGTTCCCTCCATTAGCCCTGCGGGGCATATATCCACCTAACCCCTCCCTAGAGCAATTTAAGAGCAATTTAGAAACGCTTTCACACTTTAATGCCCTCAACACTACTGAGCATACGCACACACACACATACACGCACAGATACAGGGAGCATGAATGCATAAAAGGTCAGCAAGATGTGCTGTTGCTAATCGTACAGCATCTAATATTAGATTAATATTTAACAGTATTACTCAGCGATGGAGAAAGAGAGAGAGAAGGAGAGAGTCTGTTTTTTAACCGTCCCACGCTGGGTGAAACATGTTTTCCATAAGCCTGTCCTCTGCAAAGTGTGAGCCCCGCTCAGCTGGGTTTATGCATTAACACCCGACAAAAATAAAAATAATAATTTACCCCAAGCAATGCAATCTCACTTAACACAACATTTGGAGATGTTACATTACTATTGGAAGCTACCAAATCTTCTAGGAGTGTTTAGATTATTTTTTTCTGCAGGGATCTTAGGCTCTAAAAAACTGTTGCAACTGTGAGATTTTGCACCAAGAAGTGCAAAAAGAAAAAAGAAAAAAAATCAGATTTGCTTACCAATGCATTTAGTATATTACAAGTCCCACTGGTGAGACTGGTGTAGCAGATGGTGAAAATCAAAATAAATGGCCAGACAGGAGAGCATGATTTCCCAGAGTGATGCTTGCATACGGTGCGCGTTAGGACTGCTAGTAAATCTCACGGAAAACTATAGAAAGGAATACATTATAAAGAGAAGAAAAAGAAAGGCTGTCACAAGTCACCAATTTTAAAAAAAAGAAATTTTCTTGCTGTCACTGGACACATGTATAGACAATCACAGCCAGAGAGAGAGAGAGAGAGAGAGGGTGTCCTCTAACTCCAGCTGTGTGACATCCTCTCCGCTAAAGAGCCCTACAGGTTAGAGAAGAGGGCTTAAAAAACTTCCCGAAGACAGCTTAAATGAATGTAGATGAAAGTGAAAGAGCAGGGCCCTGCCAGAGGTGTCACCTGATCAACCTTGCTCAAGTCCAAAGTCAGTGTGAAGCGGAGAGAGGGAGTGAGTGGAGGGGAGTGGCAGCAATTTCCGCTCCCTGCCCAAAGCATTCTGTAATCACTCTGCGCCCAGGTGCTGCAGGTTTTTCTATCTGCCGTTCCCCTCTGGGGTTTTTTTCTTTTTCCCATGCAGGGGGAAAAAAAAAAAAACCTGTTCGCTCCATAACAGGGCTCCAAACAGGTTCAGTTTGTCTTATCACCACGACAGTAACAAAGTGTGAACGCTGCCCTGCGGAGGCACTGTGGGCTGTTTGGATGTGCTCCTTGCATTCAGATGCAATTTACGTTGAAGTTTAGTGGTGCCATGAACGTATACAAAGTCAAGTGGAAATGCAGATCCACCTTAGGCAGGGCAGACACATGTGCTCGAGCTGGTAATGTTTCAACTTCAGCGGAAAATGTGCCGTAATCCCAAGTTGCGTGTACCTCCACTGCCTTAATGTACAGAGACAGCAGCGACAACAAAAAAGGAGGCCAGGAGGAGAGTAAGTAAAGTCTGATGTGTCACATGTACGTAGAGGCACTCCATACGCATGGAAGAGGACATGTTGTTACAGCAAACATCTGCACTGTCAGTTAGAGAACACCTCCATGCGTTTGTATATGGCCATGGATGTGTATAAGACGCAGACTGCAAAAGCAAACCAAGGCTCCAGTTGTCATAGAATAAGCGAGACAGAAAATCATGTTGGTAACACAGCTATGTGCCTCAGACTCTAGAGCTCACGGCAGAACCGCGCCGAACTCCAGTTCCATTCAGCCAAAAGTCTCGATCCAAGTCCAAAGCCTGAGCATTTTAGTATGTTTCCAACGACGTTCAAACCCAGAAAAATCTGTCATTTAACCCCATGTAATGTGCGTTTCATTCAATCGCCTGATACTTTAACTTCAGGGGCACATCAGATGAGAGAGTAAGGAAGGAGTAAGGAAGGAAGGAAGCTGGCGAACATGATCAAGCATAACATTAATAAAATATTAAATGCGTTTCCCTCATCTGTGAACATTTCACGTCCGATACATTTTCATCTGCAAGTGGTGGCTGTTTGACACTGAAGACAGCAATTATCCCACACTACCTCACAACATCATCGAGCTACGTCTTTTGTTTTTTGACCGATAGATTGTATAGCGACATAAGCAGATGAGATCATCTTGGGTAAGGGGAAAAGCATTACCAACACGGGTGTAGCGGCAGCTCTGCCATGCTCAGTGTTTTCAAACATTCACAGGGAAGAAAAAAACACGGGGCGCCGCTATGCTAATAAACTAAAGGTCACATTGATATGAAGCCACAGAACCACACGGGGCATGCTTACTTTCAGTAAATCTAATCATGCCAGAGCTTTCGCCCATGCAGAAGCACATCCAGCAGAGTGGTCTGTCTGCAGTCACCACAGCCAAAGTCGCCTCTCTTAATGCATGGAGTGACGTCTCAGAGTCTCCTTCTGCTCAGATATCTGTTTCTTCTTGATCCTACAGTTGAGCGTTTGAGCTTCACTGTGCTGGATAGTGTATGTGCTGATCTGATTTCAAGGGGTGGGGCCTACAAGCATGATTTGTGACATCACAAACCGCTTGGATTTTCATTGTGATATTGTTTGTATTTCTTCAAGCAGACCACAATCTTCTTGGGCGGGCTTGTTTATGTGTGTAAGGTGAGCTACCATGTTAGTGTTGGAATGATTTAACATTTTTGCCGTGCAGGTTGCCAGCTTTGAGGTTGTTGTTGTTCTATCCTGTAGAGACAGGAATTATGAAATTAGAAATGCACAGATAGCAGAAGGGAGGAGAATGTGGCCTGAGATACACCCAATGGCAGGCTTGTGCCACCAGTCTACTTCTGCTGGCATACAGAACATAGCAAGAAGTTTTTGGGTTCAGTTTCCGGCTGGGGCGGGGCCTTACTGTGTGGAGATTGCATGTGCACGTGTTGCTCTGGTTCCCCCACTGTCCAACAGGGGAAAAAAGTGAATTCTCTGATCAGTGCTCTTACACTGGCTTACATCTGGAGCTGGTTCCCAAGTGCCATGTTGGCTGCTCACTTCTCCTTTGGGATCAGTTGAATGCAAGGAATAAGAGTCACCTTGTTGACATGGTTTTAGTGATTTGTTTTTATTTTGGAGTTGGATCCTTTTGTGTCTTGTTGCCACTTCATACTTCCCCTCTCACCTGTGTTCCCACTGGAATGTTTCCCTCTTGTGTTTCTGTGTATCGGATTTGTCCCTTGTGGTTTTGTGGTTTGTTTTATTTATGTTTTGGATTTTTTTCCCTTTTTGTTGCCAGTTTGTGTTGCCTGACCTTTTGTTACTTGGTATATTGATTTTGGACCTCAGTCATCAGCATTAAAGATCAGTTTTTGTTCCTTTACCCGCTTGCCTGTGTTCTCTGCCTGACATTTCCTGAGATGTGGTTAAACTTTTGAAATGAAACAGGAGTAGAGGCCATTTTAGGGATTCTAAAAACTTTTTTGTGGAAAAAAGTCCAGTGTTTTATATACATGTTATTACACGTCTTTAGTAGATCTTTAAATAGATGTATTCGTCCATGAAGGTATGAGTCGCTGCCTCATCTCTGTGCTTTCTACTCCTTTCGGCCTTCAGCTACTGAAGCGGAGCATCTTAGCGGACAACAGCAGGCGTTCCCACTCTGGAGCTCGTAGCTGTGTGAACCAAAGTGTTCCTGCGATAAAAGCAAGTGTGTTGACTTCCCACTGAACGGATAAAGGTAGATAAACACTGATACAAACCTCTGAGAGAGGATATGTATCGCTCGCAGCCTACACGGTACGCCACAAGGAATCTGAGAGAGGAACTGGAAGGTGGAGATACTATTATAAAGGGAATAAATCAAGCCACACTTGAAAAATTTCCCTGAGGGAGCAAAAAGGTATATCATATCACATTGTATCATACAGTCCGGGGTTTGAAAATGAAGCCTGACCATAAATCTTCAGGGATGTAAATAAAGCAAGACCAGAAAGTAGATATTAGCACTTCGATATTAGATGACACGGCCACACGACTTTTTTTTTTTTTTTTTTACGAAAGAGGAGAAAAATAATCTACAAAATGACTCCAAGAAAGAGAGAGAAAAAGATTTGTAGAGCACAAAGCAAAGAGGCAGAAAGAGAGATTAATGCAGACAGTAGACAGTATGAGAGAGAGAGAGAGACAGGGATTATGGGTACTTTTCTTTTGCAGCCTCATCACAAACAAATAAGCCGATCGTCAAGCCAGGCAATTAATATTCAACGCATTAGTTTTCTTTTTTAAATAAGCGGGGGGGGGATGTTGGAGATTTAGATTCTTTTCCCCCTTTTGCTGCACGAGGATCCATTTTGTGAGCTTAGGCTATAAACAGCTTGAAATCACTTTGACAGCCTGCTCTATCTCAGGGAGTACACACACACACGCACACACACAGACACTCAGACACACACACACACACACACACACACACACACACACATACCACAGGGGATTTTAATTTCAACCTGTGAAATTGTAATTGCCTGTTCTGTAAGAGGCAAAGGGTTGTGAGAAAGCTAAGTACGAACTGTTGTGTATCTGTTCTTTTTAAAAAAATTTCAAACCTTTTTTTTAATCTATTTATTGATTTTTCGTGTTTTTTTCGATTCTTACCTCTATACCTTTTCTCTGCTTTTCTGTGTTTCTGTGTGCCTGTCCTCTCCTGGTCCTTCGCTCCAGCACTCAGCTACGCTCAGATCTGTTTGTCTCGCAGTGATGAGGCGAGCTGGCATGGCTGACATTAAATTAACCGGAGCTGTCAGGACAGGAGAAGGGCGGCCAAGAGAGGAAGGTAAAAAAAAAAAAAAAAAAAAGAATGAGCGGGGGAGAGGGGAAAAAAAGAAAGAGGAGGGAAGACGAAAAGGTAGAGAGAGAGAGTGGTAGCAGAAAGAAAAAAAACGTACACCACAGGATGAAAACCCCCATGACACAGAAATGTGATGAAAATGTCTTAAGGGCATTTTGATGCTATTATTATTTTTCTTCATTTGTTCGTTTTTTTTTTTTTTTTTTTTACTTCTGACTCCTCTCGCTGCGAGGCTGCCCTGTGAATGACTTCTCGACTCCGTACGTGTGATTGTTGTTCTGCGACGTGTCGGAGAAACCGCCTGCAAACGCAAAACTGTCAGCAGAAGCTATGTTGAAAGAAAAAAAAACCAAACAAAAATTCTCCGAAGCAAACAAACAAACAAAAAAAGCTTTCAGAAGCAGGAGGCAAAACAGGCATGAAAGGCTTGCCTGTGTGTGTAATTAGTTATGATATTAAGTCATTTCTAAGCTGTCACAGTTCGACTCTCTCACTCACTGTGAGGTGAAGAGGTGCCTATTAAATAACAGCTCCCTCTTATCAGGGCTTTACAGTGAAAGTACTTTAGCTGTATAAATGTGTGTGCGCACACGTTTGCGTGTGTGAAATGTGTGTTGTTAGTGCACCGGCTGGCTGTCCACAGGGGAAAAGGGGGGGCAGGTAGGAGTACGTCCGTCCACAAGAAGCCAGTTCTATTGCAAATACATCTTTTTTCTCAGTTGTCCACCCTCGTCCAGGTTAAATCAAAGTTTTTCTCCTCCATGAAAGGTTTTTTTTTCCAAAACAGTTTCCAGAGTGTGTGAATCTAAAAACGACAGCTTGCCGTTTCAGAGCGTACCAGGTTAACAGAGCAAAAATGATGACCTAACCCATCCCACTGAGGGTCAGGGACTGTGTGCAAAGGTGCCAGTAAAGTTAAAGGTGCACTGCAGTTTTGGAGAACAAATTCAAACTCAGGAAGTTAATATGAACCATATTCATGAGGTAATAATACAAGTATAGTATTAGTCATTTTATATATTTCCATGACTGAATAAATTACCATCGTCAGAGTGTAATATGTGGAGCTCGAAATACCGCTACTTAGAAAGGTCCAACAAATGTAAAATCGGCTGACAAGGAAAGGACAGGTGTGAGAGAGAGAGAGAGAGAGAGAGAGAGAGAGAGAAGGGAGGAGGGGGAAGAAAAAATAGAAGATGGATATGGATGATGTACTCGAATGATGACCTGAACTGTTATACAACATCCAGTGTTTCTCTAAATAAGCTACAGAAGCCACGATGTATCAGTCAGCTACTCACAGGACAAACCTTCGGGGCTTTTCCCTACACATGTGTCGACTCAGCTTGACTCGATCTGACTCTGCGCTTCGGCCCAGCACAGCGGGGATTTGCATACTCCAATACAGCAGGGTGTGTGTTGCGCTCAAAGGTGTGTCTGATAACTGATGATGCGCTTGTTCAGAGTAATATGAGCGATAGAAGTAGCGGCTGCAAATGCACTTCCTCCCAGCAGTGTTATCGAAGACGGGCTACTGACAAAGTTCCGCTGATTCTGTTATGAACACGTATCGGTTAAGTTCTTCATAGCAAAAGTTCCCCGTTATTTGGTTTGTTTAAAACCTTTGATCATGAAGCGACAACATCAGGAAATATTGGCTTTTCACCAACAGAGCTCACCACTGACTCACTCAACTCCTAAAAACAGCTGAAAGGCAAACATATGACAGAGAATAATAAAGCAAACTTAAGAGAAGAAGCTACAAACACCTTTCACTCGGGTCTCCTGCATAGACACTGAGTTGAGCAGTTGAGTCTTGCAGCACAACAGAGATGGTCCATCTTGGGTGCGTCGTGGCACAACTCGGGTTAGGGATAGGGTTGGGGTTACAAGGTTTGCTTACAAAGGCAAGGGAAACATTAATCACCCCAGCAAGGTTCGAATCAGTGAAGCCCAAAGGGATGATGAACAAGCCCCACTTGTGAGCTTTGCCTCTCTCACGTTGGATGAACACGGCAGAGACGATCCAGGTTGGACTGGAAAGTCTGAGTGAGAGTGACGTTCTGCAGGATAACTGTCATGTTTTACAGAGATTCACAGCTATAAATTTGTCAAGTTGATGAGTTACAGTGAGGGGCTGTTGAGTTCATCCGACCTGTCAGTAACAGTGAAGGCTCACTGCTCGCTGGTGGAAATGTTCATACTGTACTAAGGTGGAGAAACCAGCCCTGGCTGGGACTATAAGTCTCCACAGTATGATGGTCTCTGGTTATTGGTTTATCCCACCAAAAAGCAAACAACAAACTTTTTAGAGATTTTTATAAATTTTATGTTTGTT
The DNA here is from genome assembly GCA_963678695.2 of Diplodus puntazzo. Lineage (NCBI taxonomy): Eukaryota > Metazoa > Chordata > Actinopteri > Spariformes > Sparidae > Diplodus > Diplodus puntazzo. The sequence goes on along the minus strand of OZ023160.1, from coordinate 20,794,763 downwards.
TTGCTTTTTTAATTGGTTTTCAGTTGTTTTAGTCCAGTGTTTCAAGCATGCGGTGATGTTGTTCATGTTCATGCTCTGTTCATTTCAACAGTCAGACTGAGCCAAGTCTTGTATACAGTACTTGCTCCGACACCTCGTAAAGAAATAACGATTAAGCTAGTGGAAAAATAATAGCTTGGAAAAGAGCTCAAACATCTATTTTATATGTACAGTTATTCTGGCAGAGGTGGCTCACAATTTAATATTATACCTCTCATTGTGGTCTGGCAGCGTCACAGATGAATTTGTTTGAGGCAGAGCTCATTTCAAGTAGGCTGTACAAAACATGATGGACAGTTCACTCTTTCAATACGACATAAGCATGAATCTTTTCCACACACTTAACTGGAAGAAACACAGTTTCTGAAGGGGCTCTTAAGATCTAGTTATATCCCTCCGAGGAGGCTTCTCAAAGGGACAATCCTCAGCAAAGGTCTGGTAAGTACATACTGTTCATACAGTTTGCACTTGCGAGGACATAATGTATTCGCTCTATGTTGGTTAGAAAGTTCATGTGAGCACAATCATCGAATACATTTTACTGCAACTTTTTCACGTGGTGCTTTTGAAGTCAAAATTTGAGACGCAATGCTATCAACACTCATATAGCCTTGAGAAGGCCCATTCAGTCCATAATGTTTGACTGTGATGTAGTTCAAGTAGTGTGACACGTCCTCAATTAGCGCTGCTTGTCATTCGGCAGGAAACTGCCAGAAGTCACAGTCCTTGTGACTCTTGTTCTCTCTCTTGCATGTACTTTTATGGCTCCTTTATGGCTCTTTCTCTCCCCCCACCCCCCACATACACATCTCGTGCACTTCCTTCCCTATCGCTCATTTCTAATTAGCAGCAATAGATTAGTTCCACCATCATTTATAGGATCTGCTTACTCTGAGCGTGTGTGTCTGTCTTTATAATTCCATCAAACATCAGATGACAGCCTCCTTTCCGAAGACCAAACATGACTTTCCATTGATTTCTTCCTTCCTTCTAAAGATTTTATGACAAGGTCATATCAGAATATCAGAGGGCAGATGGCTGCAATCGACAATCAGGAAACAGTGAGTGTAGGGTGGTGGTAATTACAAGCAGGTTGCGTCAAAGTGTTGAGACACATGTAGACATTTAGAGGGTAAAATATACTGAGACAGAGTAGGAATGACAGCGTTTTTAAAAAATGTGAGTTTTGGGGTGAGTTTTATCAAGAACATTCTGCAGCCATGCTGGCAGCTGTGTGTAGATTCTCAAAGCACAGTGGTAATTTTCACTAAATGTGAACGCCTGCTGCTAAGTGGGTTTTGTTGTAGTCTGTGGTTTTTAGTTGTTATTTAATGTTTTATTTTGTAGATTCTCACGTGTCATGTTTTACTTTACACTTCCTGTCTTTGTCTGTTTTACCAGCCTTTTACTACTCACCAGTGTTCCTTTAGTTAATAATTCCTGTGCATTCAAGCTTGTGTTTTTCCTCTCTGTGTCTCCCGTGTCTGTTACCCGGCTTTGTTTTCTTCTTCTTCTTGTTCCCAGTGTTTCATCGGTTTATACTAGGTTTACTTTTTGTATTTCTGTAGTTTATTAGTTCTCAGATCTGCCCCTGCCTTTCGTCTGCTTTTGGTTGCCTGCCAGCTTTGTTCTTTGGATTACAGCTTACTTTAATAAAACTTACTTTTTGTTTTGTATTTGGGTCCTTTTTTGACACACATAACAGGTATAACTGTTTTAGCTCGTAAGCATGCTAATAGGGGCTAATTACCACTAACCACAAAGTAAAACCAAGGCTGATGGGAGTGTCAAAAACCAAAGAATTGAGCCATTCAGAATTCGACCCAACGATGACACTAGATGACGATTCCTTATCCTAATTCTTGACAGTCCTAATCCATCCATCCTTGTAAACTTGTAGACTTTGCGGGCATGTTTGCAGGAGGTCTGGGAACTCTGAGGGATGTCTAAACACACCATTCATTTAGTTCAATAGGGACTTTCAGAGAGCCCGCCTGGGGTGCAGACTACACAGAACTTATTATGAATGTGTCAAAAAATGACTTTTTTTAAGCGTTGACTTGAATCATGTCAGCCAGAAATTCAACCACATCTTGAGACAGAAATGGTGAGACGTATAGGCTACAGCCTGTATTGCAGTCTCACGCTCTGGCAGGCTTGATGTGATAACAGTGGACACATGACAGAATGTACGGCTGAACTCGAATGCAGCGTTTAGATGCTCCCCGGATTGGGAAGTCGTTCTCTTGACTTGTTCATGTGTGCCATGTGTTTGGGTTTAAACAACGCGTTAACAGCTGTTTCCAGTATTTGAGTGACAAGGAAGCACAAAGGGAACAATACAATGACTATACAATACATGACTTTGGTAAAAGTTTCTTACCGTCAGCCCAATGTTTATTTTCGTCCAACATGTTTCAGCGTCATACTGTATGACTCAGCAATTGTTATAGCTACGATATTACTCCTAAAACCACAATGTCTACCTCTCTGTTGCGCTATACAAGAAACACCAGGGGATCACCAAAGTTAGTGGGATGCATTGTCTCTGAACCATGAATGTCTTTTCAAAATCAGTCCAGTAGATTCTTCCATTATCTCTCGTGGCACAGTTTCCCTCCTTGGGGAGTAACAAAATCATATTTATTTTCTTACCTGGCCTGGCAGGAGCTCAAAAAGTCAGGGCCGTGCAGTCGTCTAAGCAGACTGGAGCGAGGGGCATTGGTCACCAGCTGCCCACATGCATGATATTTTTACTCGGCACACATCAGTGCACAGATCTTGTACATTACGTCTGTCTGGAGAGAAAAAAAAAAAAAAAGATCTGTTCATAGAACTCTTGAAACACAAGAACCTGACCCCAACCATAATACTCTCCTTTCATGCATCTGAGAAGGGTGCCATTAAACATTAACAATGTTGTTATGTAAATGAGTATTGTTTCATGTGTGGACAACGCCACAGGGAACAATTCACCATGGCAACAAAACCAGCCCTCCGGAGTCTCATGCAATGTACAGTTATTTCCATGACAACATCATTAAAAGTTTCAGAGGTGCCATCGGAGGTACTCTAATCAAACATGCAGGAGGAAAACAGCCGCGACACCTCGGGGCGACTTCTCACTTTTTTTGTAATTCTTGTATAAATAGATGCAAACGCACAGTCCTGCTGTTTGATGAAATATATTGAGATAAAGCCACTCAGATGGCTCATTAAGCTAAAAACCTGCTAAATGCCTTTCTGTGCAGCAATGACCAAAGTCCCCTCTCACATTTCTGACCCTTGTTAAATGTGACTTCTACGCCTGCCGACATCTGCGTCACCTGTCTGAGTGAACCCCTCTGAAAAGGAGAAAAGGAACTCTTACAAAAAGCTCTCCATTAAGTGTCCTCGAGTCCCCCCCGCCCCCATGAACTTCTTACTTCTTTTTGTTGTTGTTGTTGTTGTTGTAGTGAAGTAAAAAGAAAATCCTTGAGCCACAAGTTTTTGCAGAGAATTACATCTTTTTCAGATGTACTCAGAGGGTTCAGTGTGGAGAATTTGCTCCTTCAGCACACACCATACTTACTCGAAAACATCATTTATCGATTTAACTGACTCTCTGTTATGCAAAGAATACACAGCAGAGATAAATGGCCTGTCAAGAGACCTTAAAGCAGGCACTTTCCCGAAGCTCAAAAGCGATGTCTTTAAAACTAAACTGTCTTCCAACTAGTAACAACTTTTAACACCGAGTAATAACGCAGCGCCTCCATCTCTCTACGTGATTATTAAAGAGCTTTCAAGAACAATGCCGCTGTAGAGCTAAAATATTGACTTTGGTTCCCCCGTCCCACTGGTGAATACAAACACCCTGAACCGCTCAAAGTCAAAGATGTATAAGCCCATCGCACACACACATACACACAAAACCATAGACACACAAAGACATACACACTAAAACTGAACTGGCAAGTCACCAAGACACTCAATAGAGCCAATCTCTCTCTCGCACGGCAGGCTGTGAATTCCCAGTTTGCTTTGCAGCGACAACGGGGTGTTTGTGCGTCTGCGTTGGTGTGTGTGTGTGTGTGTGTGTGTGTGTGTGCAGATAAAAACACGGCAATCACTGAATGCAGGCACAAGGGCCACCAAACTAAATGCTTGGACGAAGCTGGCATGAAGACCGCTGTACGTACACACACACACACACACATGCACACACACATATGATTAGGAATGGATATGCTTGCCAAGTCATTTTCCCCTCTGTTCCAGGAGGCACTGAAGTGCTTAGCGCACAGTGAGCAGACCTCAGCCTATAGAAATGGAGAGGCAGAGTGAGACAGGAAAAAAAAAAAGAGGAAAAGGTGGGAGGTGGAGACAGAAAGCAGCAAAGCATGTTGGTCACCAAAATTGCAAAAATTAATTGGTCACGCCCATGTAGGCTCGCATTTACATGCGCCAGTTGTACTTGAGCCTGGTTGCGGGAAATTAGAAGCCGCTGTTTTTCCGCAAATTTTTACGTTAAGTGCAAACATTTTGAATTATAATCACAAATTATCCTACTGCCTTTGTCAGTGTACAGCAGGGGAGTCAAATTTACTGTTTAATTGAAGGTGCACTATGTGGTTTTGCTGAAGAAATTTCAAGCAGAAGAGAAACATCATTAATTTCTCTACACCTAAACAAATAAATTGAATGAACAAATTGACCTTGAAGGACAACACAGTTTAATAATGTTTTACTTTGTTTATATTTGGCAAACCCTGCCACCTGTCAAAGGTGTTCTGGGGACCTTATTTTCCTCTGAGAACAGCTTCTTTATTCAGTTATCGAGTTGCCTTGTTAAAATTCTTGAAATGACAGAAGGTTCCACTGCCACTGAATAAAATCATTTCAACTGCCACAGTAAAACATGTACACATTTGAAACCACCTCACAAAATAATGGTAACTGTGTTTGTCAGTGCGTCAACATGTAAGAAGTTTCAATATGGATGGAGCCCAAAATGTGAGTGAAAAGGAAAAAAAAATGCAATCGACACAGTCGAGAACATAATCACTTGAGCATCTTTTTATTTCACTGTGTTCACTGTATGAAGTTGAAGCAGTGTGAGCAGTAGAGCCAAGGGACGACGTACACGTCATGTGCTGTATATGGACAAAATGACCTGTGCACGTATAATCAATGTCCCGCACAGTCACGTCACAGTCAAGGGCAAACTGTAACTGTCAATGGAAGATGAGGAAAAGAAGGAATTTCTGTCCTCGTTGTCTCCATTTATTCAAACCCGAGCAGGATCAGGGGGTCACGGCTGCTAATTAGGCCAGTGACACACACGCACACACACACATACACACACACACATTATTAACAGACCTTGTTTCAGCCAGGCCTCAGTTGTAAGGTAGTCTCAATCACTGCTGTTCCTGTGTTTCTGCCCCGGGGCTAAGTAGACCTCCTCCCCCTCCAGCATCACACACACACACACACTCACACACACACACTCACACACAGACACACACACACACACACACACAGCACAGTTTCATATTTTATGTCAGTGTCAATTAAACGTCAGCACTGAAATACATGAGATGTGAATGTTTTGATCCCGTAAATATTTTAATTGCACCTCCAACATTACCGTCTCTGTAATCTCCCAAGAAGCCGCTGCCACGTTCACTGACACGTGGATCCAAGTCGGTGAGATTTTGAGACAAAACTGGCAAAAACACAAGAGAAACACGCTGATATTTTTGGTGAAACAGTTTTGAAACACGCCAAATGATGGCATGGTATGACTGAGCGAAATTGGGCTTAACCTGACAGACATCAGCAGCGTAATTATGTCAGGTTTTCTCTCTCCATACTTTGCTGATTGCCTGCCTGAGCAAAAAGTCTTACACCCAGATAACAAACCTCAACAGGAGAGGTATCAGTCTGGCACGGAGACAAACATTTCTCTATATTTTATTTATCTTCTCGTTTTTTCTTTTGTTGCTTCCACACAACAGCTGCCGAACCAAGCCAACCACAATAAAAGACATAGAACGCTCACTTTTTTTCCCCCTAAATGAATGATTCATGCGATGTATTCCCCGATATAAAGACGTCCGGAACAAACACAAGCAGCTTCGGCCAAATAATCCAAGTGGTGGATGGAGAAGTTGGCGAGGAATTTACTTCGTTAGGCAGCAATGAAAAGGTCACAGCCGGAGATGGTGGCTAATGAGAAGCTCCGTCAGCCAGTAATGTCAAGACCCTCTGTATTAGCTAAACTCGTGCCAGTTGTTGGCATTCATTCAGTGCTCCACCAATAAATGTGTATTAAGCATTAATTGACGAAGTTGAACGGAATTCATCTTCTGTGAAATTGGGAGTTTAATCCAAAGTTTTATTGTGTTTTTCTGAACTTTCCTCATGCTAAGTATGAAGGATAACTGCCAGGGAGGAGAAGAGAAGGCCGGCTATGTGAGTCATACAAACAGCAGTTAATGCCACTGGTGGTAAAAGTACGAGGTCCTGGGGTGACTCAGATCTGAGACTTGTATCACAGCGGTCCAACCACTTCTTTCACTGACTCAACAAGACAGGATGGAACATTATCAAAATGTTTCATGTTGCTGTTAACATGGATTTCATTTCTTACATCTTTTTGCTCCTTCAACGACAGGCTGCCTCGCCCTAAGTGCGTGAAGGAGCGATATCGCAGGTCTTTCCTTCCTGCTGCTGTTAGACTGTACAGCCACACACTGCTTCTAGTAGAGCGCGCGTGCGCACACACACACACACACACACACACACACACATACACACACACACACACACACACACACACACACACACACACACATCAAATCGTCTTTAAACTGTGCAATCTCATTATCCCAATGTGCAATTTCTGCATCTCAATGTGAAACGGTGAAAATACTCTCATCAATGTGCAATAATGTAGTTTTAGTTTTTTACTTATTACTACTGTCTTAACTGATGCTCTCTATTTTTGCTTTCCCTTTGCTGTTTCCTCATCGTGGGACTAACAAAGGATTATCTTATTTTATCTTATTTATTTATACCTTATTTAATGATTTTTGTGATTGGGTCACATTGCAGAGAATCTCTGCTCCCACTCAACATATGTGTCAGATACATAAGATCCTTACATTGTATCAGTAGGCAGCATTACACATTATAGGGCATCTTATGTTACTAGAATTTTTCTATTAAAAAAAGAAATAAAATGACGTCATCCCAGTAGATACCACCCACCAACAGATTGTGACTAGTATGTCATTTTCAGGCTGAGTAGCCAGAATTAAAATGTTGGCACTTAACTTTTCCGCAAAGCACCGATACATTCAAATCTGTACGTGTCATAGGATGCGTACCATACTGAGCTTTCTGCAAAACACGTTACATCACAGTTCATATTTACAGTACATGTTTATGAGCTGACTTTCAAATCGAGAGGTTGGGTTTACTGACGCAAAGGCTGCCAAGCCAGTGACCGCAGTTCGAGACTGGAACAATTTCTAGCCATGTTTGTGGTGGCCAAAGCAGGTATTTAAAACCAAAATGAGGTATTTTACAAACCCAAACCAAATCTTTGAGCCAAAACATTTTTTTGTGCTCATATTGCACTGTGTTGCACCATTATGTCTCTTTATATTTGTTGTTCTACTACTTTATAAGGCAGCATTTAGGCTACTGTTTATGTTTGTCTACGTATTTTTTTTTTAGAACTCATGCCTCACAGCAGCATACACTGCGGATATACAGTAAACCTTTACAAATAATGGCCACAACATCAGTAAAGGCAGGAAATTTGTACCATGGCTGTCCACAGTCCTCATCTATAAAAGAAACTGCAGGCTCAAATATCAGAAATAAAAAAAAAAACATCGTTTGATGGCTTCTTCTACCCCGTCCTTCACTGTCAGAGCAAACAATTCACACAGTGTACAGACCATGGAAACATTCCTCTTACATGTTAGAATTTCTACTTTTGAAAATGCATGTAAAGAAAATTCTGCCTCGCTCCAGAACAGGATCACTGTCGCCTTTTCTTGAGCTTTATACTTGTGTAACTGTGGTGTACACATTTTTAAATAGTCTAAAGTTGCTTTAAATTCAATGCGATACAGTTCCACAAGATTGATCCGCCACAGACAGCTCAGATGGCAACATACTGATCCTGATATTGCACTTGCACTAATGCGACATCTCTGCCGATTAAAAATACATCGTCGCAAAACACAAGCGCCCTTCTTTGAGTCACATCAACACTGCCTGCGTTCCTATGAAAGCCAGACCACTCAGAAATGTAAAACACTTAAATCGATGAAATTAAATGACACACCTGATGAAAAACGACACCGGCAGGCGCATTAATGTTCAACCTCGCCGGCGTTGTCTTGTGTCCAGAGTTGCTCAGATCAAAAGCACCTCGCTGTGTAGGTGACAAATTGACAACAGCTGCAACTAAGACAAGAACTCAGAAACTCTCGCTTTTATTAGAAACAACTGAAGAGAATGATGCAAAGTGAATAATGATCTCCTTTCCACCGTTCCCGCCTCAATATTTCATGGTAAGTGATGATCTCCCAAACATAAAGGGTGTCGTTGCATCCATATTTCATTGGAGAACAATGCAGTGTAACTGACATACACAGTGAGGAAATGTGCTTACAAAGCATCAAAAGAACTGTCACACAGTATGGATGGCTGCAGAATAATATAGGGCACTGCTGGATGGATGTAACAAGCTTCATAGCTACACGCATCATTTGATCACATAATACAAAGCCAGTGTGTGTGTGTGTGTGTATGTGTGAGACACGCATCATTTGATCGGGTAATATAAAGCTTTGGTTCTCGTGTTTGTGTGCAACTTTGCTTGATGTGCATCATTTGCCCACATACTACAAAATTGCAGTGTGTGTGTGTGTGTGTGTGTGTGTGAGACGTGCACAACCAAGGCAAAAAAAACAAAAACAAAAAAAAAAAACAGGGTACATGCATGTGTCTGTGTGTCAACAACAACGTGTGCCACGCATCATATACTTAGATAATACAAAGGTAGTGTGTGTGAGTGTAGGCTACAAACAGTGGTGTATCTAATAACAGGCCTTTCTGAATGCAAGAGCGATGAGTCCTGTCACTCCTGAAGCACACACCGATGCATGCATGCTGGCTTTCTGCTAAATTAAGCATTGGAGGAAACTACAGACACTACATCAGACAGCGCAGGCATGTGTACACACACACACACCCTCCGACACAGAAACAATGTCGCAAACAAGCCGAAAAGAGACACTGACTAGGAATATATGCAGGGCATGTGTACACACAAACACATAAAAATGCAGACATACTGACAGAGACACATGTGCCAGTGTGATGCGACACAAAAATTTGGGAATGCATTATTAACTGTTGGAAATTTCAGAGCACATGTTGAGAGCGTTCTCCCGGTACCTCAGAACAGAAAGACATAAGAGAGAAACACAGGCAGACTCTGTACATGACAACAACTGAGTGATACAGAGCGCTGTAAAGATACATGGGACTCCCCCATTATAATTCAATATAACTTATTTAGTAGTAAAAACTTCAGCGGTTAATAATTCAACAAATCAGTTAAAAGTGCAGGAAGATTGTGGAGAAACATAGTTGAAACATTGTCTCATTCCCAGGTTGTATAATACAGACAGGTAACGTGTCTCCAGAAGCATCACCAACCTAAACTGTCGGTATTGATGACCTGGGGATGAGACTGTAATCAACTTTCTTTCTTCACAATCGCTAACATCCAGTAATAAGCACACGCGGCCAGCCGGGGTATCAAAACAGAGAAACGAGAATCTTTGATTTAAACTATTTTTCGTGGCCTAAATCTAAAGAATTATCTTTGTTGCAAAAGCCTAGCTTAAAAACATGTTTTCCTGAACCTAACCAAGTATTTTCATTACCTTAGCCTAACAAAGTATTGTTTGTTAACCTAACTAATAATAGTTGTTGCCTAAGCTTAACCCAAACAATGTTTTCCTAAGCCTACCAAAGTAATTTTGTTGCCTTAGCTTAACCAGTGACAGAAAACTGAAAAGAAATGGAAAATGGTAAGTCAATCATGTAATATGTTCCAAACAGGAACATAAAGCCCAGTCTCTTAAGTAAAAATCCTGTACTTAACCCACCATTCAGCCATGACAGCTTGCTCTGAACTTGAAATTTGGGCGCTAATTCGCAAGTTGCAATGATGGTCTCTGAGCAACATAATGTTTTAGGAACAACACCAGCAAAGTCACATTCCACTATGTTTGACCTTTAAACAACCCACACACACACACAATTCACTCATTTCAATCATGAAAGAATATTTTTTTTCCTTTATTAAACTGTTTTAGATGGCTGGGACAATGTGTATAAAGAAGAGAAAAAAACAACATGTAGTCTGTTTCAACAATGACTCACACCAGCAGTTGCACTGCAGGGTCAGTTCACCTCATTACAGAAAAAGAAAAACTTTTCTAATTGACCTCTAGTAATGTAAAGTAAGTCACGGTTTGGTTGTACTTGCTCATGATTTGACATGTCTAACTCATATTTCTGCTGTCATCCCAAAACAAGATACATTTGGATGGTGGTACTTTGAATAATCCAGCTTTCCCTATGAACAGTTTTCAGATGAACATTTCAACTAAAGACATAGTCCGTATGAAGATGGAGGTCGACTCACCTCTTGGTACTGGAGTGACTTCTCTAAGCTTGATATCAGTTAGACACCACTACAGTTAAGTAGGGAAATATGAAACAACCCTTGGCACCAGAGCAGGTCATCACGTTTAAATAAAATAAATCACATTGGGTGTGTTGGGGTTCTGTGGGACAAAATAATGTCTTGACCAGTTCCCAGTTATAACTAATCAGGTAAGACATAGGTCACAGATTAATACCACCTGACTTTGACATTTGAGACAAAAAACATAAAATGAAACAAAAAACCTGTCTAACACCCACTCTGAGGAAAGAACAACACATAACAACAACTTCAAAGATGTTTGTTGCAAACATCTTAAAATATATTGTCATCTCTTTTCAAAAATAAATACTTCAAAATCAAGGTTAAAAATTATCTTCAGTCAGAGGTAATCTGTAACCTTTATACACATCATTGCTCCTCTCCGCAGGAAAAAAAAAACACATACTGTAAAGTAAGCACAATACAATCCTTCGAAAGGACGGTGGGCAACACACAACATTTGGAAATGCACCAGCTCAAGACCTCTGAAAATTATGTTGGGTAACTCATTTACACCAGAGAAGTATTTGCTACTAGCTGAAAAGTGACATCCTCAGACTTTGTTCTGGTACAAAAGAACAGAATGTGCTCAACTAGTTGAGATGTGCGTAATTTATCTTTGAAACTGCAACATGAACATGACTCAAATCACTGATTTACTAATTAATGAAAAATGTCTAGCTGTGGCTATCAGTGGACAAAACACAGAGCATAGAATTGTTTCCTGAAACAGCCTCCAATTGACAAAATGTTCATCTCTCAAACTGAATATGCACTTGAAATAGATTCTAATTAAAAGCATAACAGGGGTGTAATTTGTATTCAAGTAGATTGTATAAAAAGGGTTCTGTAAGGCATGTAAAAACTGCTGACTTGTCATTGCTCATATGATTGATCCTACTTCATAGACTGACCTAAGCAGTGACATTACAGAGTAAAATGACTAGTAGGTGTTAAACTTTGCCCTTGAATTAAAAATTAAAACAGTATCTGTACTAAAAACAACAGAAGTCTCACAGATCATTCAAATAATTCTCGACTGTGTAGGTGTCACTGACTTTTGGTTCTTTTAACATTTAATGAGAGCATGTGGAGCATGTATCCAAGGAGACAGTTTATCGCTGTATTCAGCTGCTTCCAATACATTGTCTGGGCTCCTATTATGTCCCCGTCCTCTCTTCTTAAATCTTGCAGCTGCTCCATCAGTACAGTTTCTCTATGATGAAGGCCAAGATGACTGCTGCCAGAGCAAGGCCGATTCCCAGCTTCTTCAGTCCTTCCCTGTCCAGACTGTAAGAGCCGATGAACAAAAGAGATGGAGAAGGCATGGAAGTAGAACCATGAATGCCATTGGCCTTCTGCTCCTGTGGAGGGAACAGACAGAAAGAATCAGAGTGAGATTAGGAGTGGTACAGACTTTTGATGTGTCCTTTATTTATTATCATCCTCACAGTGTAAAGACCACCATAGTACACCACAGTAGAGGTTGGTGTAGAAGAGAAGCAACTGTGCAATCTCTGACTAAACCTGCCTTTGAGTTGTGCCTCCCCCTGAGCCCTCTCTCTCCTTCTCTCACACAAGAAGACTAAATACTTCAAAAATTTGATTTTTAATATCCCTCTAATGTGTGCAAACACACAGAAATGGCTCTGTTTTACTTACTCACCAACACACTCTCACTTAAATCATAAGTCATCTTCATAACTCACAATTAAGGACTCATCCTTAGATTAAATCAACTGGCCACAGTCACAAATCAAACAGCAATGCTTGACAGCACAGTGACCAGTGATCCAACGCATCAAATGTCTGTAATCTGAGAGTTCTGTTTAGTCTTAATGTGCTGGACCATTAAAAAGACATCCACCACTGAAAGGATGTGACAGTGAATGATGGGAAATAAGAATAGTGAGAAGAGTGGAGCAGGGAAAAGAGAAAAAGATAAACTGTCAGAGGGGCAGGAAGGGGACTAAGAGGAGGGCCAGTTCTGAAAAAGATGTGGATTTTCTTTTTGCCACATCGATCAGTCAAATCAGAAGGTCCCCCCCCCCCTTGATTCTTTATAAAATAGCCATTTACGCATGTGGGTACATAACTACCCTTCATGGATCACTGCTGTTGATCATTTATGTATATTCAGAAATACATTTATTGATGCCTCTTGATATTAGGAGCCATATATACTTTCATTTAGAAGAGCAAAGGGGAATTACGGGGCTTTATCATCCCCCTCACTTTCCCATCCCTCTCTGGTCCCCACACCTTCTGTGTGCCCACCCCCCCACACACACTTTCATTTGGGAATTAAAGGCACCATAATAAACAGAATTCCAAATCCACTGATTATTTCGATATTTTGTGGATGAAAGCCTTCAGAAAAACCAGTCATTTGCTTATGCAAATGAGTGCATTTCAATTATGATGCCATTATCTCTGTGCATAGCAGTTAATGCAGTTTTGTGGTGATCCAATTATTACAGAGTGCTGTCTATTGAATCATGCTGATGTTGATGAAGGTGCACTGTAATGTGGTTATGTAGGGAAGCTTGGAGAGGCATGACTACATAAGAGTTAGCTTACAACGATAGTGCATCCAAAGCAAGGCCGTGATAGTGATTGTGTTAATGTTAATCTCTCAGTGGCACATCATTTTGCAAGTTTCTCTGCTTTACTAAGTTAACATGTTGAAAAAGAAAATACTCCTAAACTCTGCACATGGCTAATGAATGAGCATTTCATTAATAATTCCATTTAAATGCAGCCGTGCTGATTAGTGAACACAGCCTCCCTCTTTCATTCGTACAATCACCTTTTCAAAAAGGTCACCACTGCGATATTTGTGCATATCCAAAAAGCTGCTGATATCCAAATGTTGTTAAAATACATGCATTTCTTTTTTAGGCTTTCCTTTGTATATACATCTATCCATGCCAGCCCTGCAAAATGTTGGCACAGAACTGACCATAAAATGGAAGGAGGCCGTGGGTTGCAAACTGTGGTAAAAACCAAAATTGAAATGCGTATTTCTGAATGAGTAGTACACATACCCAAAGTCTCCTGAACCCAGAATTATGTCTGGATATTCCATAAATGGGATAAGACCTTATCGGAACACCCAAACAGAATATGGTATAGAGCTGCAACGATTACTCGAGTAACTCGAATAATTCGATTACAAAAAATGGTTGAAGCAAAATCTCTGCCTCGAGGCTTCATTTAATTCCCATCACCCGCGTTATGTGGCCTGCTTAGCTCAGGATCATGTTTCCACACGGACTGTTTTTGCGGACACACCCCACTACGTTCAGAATTGAGTTGGCGCGATGGCGGAGAGCCAAGAAACCGTCTGTAAAAGACAGACAATGTCCAAAGTTTGGGATCATTTCACACTTAAAAAAGAAGATAACAAAGTGCAACGTGCTTACTGCAAAGCAGAACTGGTGCACCACAACAGCACGTCAACAGTGATTCAACATCTGAACCGAAAGCATCCAGTTGTTAACACCAGCTCACCAAGCGTCGCCGACACAAGCTAACGTAAACATTGATGTTAGCTAATTTAACGTAGCCGCTACACCAAATAACTCCTTTCCACAGACACACACACACATCTCGTCTCTCTCTCCCTTGCGTACGCGGGCACACACGCACGCACGCACGCACGCACGCACGCACGCACGCACGCACGCACGCACGCACGCACGCACGCACGCACGCACGCACGCACACACACACACACACACACACACACACTTAGGATTAGTTGGAATAAATACCTGTATGTTCTTTTTCAGGAATAAAAGCCAATTGCTCTATTTATCAGGCCTATCATTTTCGTTATGCATTATTGAGTAATGTTGTTTAATAATGCAAAATTATTTTCATTTTATTAGTCGATTAATTGTTGGGATAATCGGTAGAATACTCGATTCTAAAATTATTCGATAGCTGCAGCCCTAATATGGTATGTACATGACTAATATCAAATTCTGAATATGGTTATATTTGGAAAAAAAGTGTAATTATTAGTCTTCATGTAAATGTATTCATCAGTGTGTTTATCTATCAAGTTTAACTTCACATTTAACTAGCAACATAGAATCCAGCCATTGTTGATGTGTATAAGTAAAGTAAAGACCACTTAGGGCTGACTTTCAGTATGTTTGTTTGTCATCTCACCAATAGTCAAACATGCAAATTTAAACATTTCACATGATGCTGCTTACTGGACCACCACTAAAAGCAGCTGTGATGAGAGCAACATCAAAAATAAGCTGCCATTTTCCATTTATTGACAGTGTTAATATAATTCAGTTGCAAACACTGAATACTGATAACCAGCCCGCTTTCTTCCTGGCCTCCACCCTCCCTCATTAATCATTATTCTGTTTGATTACACATTTATCTAGTTTTACCTTAACATCTGAGTGCGTCCGGAGACCTGAGGTGTGATTTCAAGCGAAATTGCACTTCAAGATGTGACTCTTTTCATTGGAGCATTAAACAAACCGGATCGGCGCACCAACACTTGTCAATACCTCTAGGTGGAGTGGAAATCGATCTGGATGACCTTGTGGTAGTTCTATATGTCTCCTCCTGCATGACAGTCAGTAAAATGCCTTATCACCAAGACGGTTGATTATGCAGGGTGATATTGAGCGATTGATCAGTGGCTTTCCAGGATAACCTTTAATCAAGTTCACTGGGGATAGCTGTAAGAGGTTTGGCTTTGATATTTACCATAGTTAGATCGACTCTCTCACTCTCTCTGCCTGTCTTCATTTTCAAATTCACTCTCAACTATCCATCAGGTCTTCGACGTCCCTCTGTCTCACCTGGCTTTATTCCTTCTCTCTATGGATTCTCAGTGAGGGGCTTTTCCACTTTTCTCTCATTGTCCATCAGTAAGATGCTTGGCCAATTTAGTTAAAAACTTCCTATATGAGCAGGAAATCCAGAAAAACTGATATACTATTGATATGCAAATAAATTTGAATGCATACATTCTACACCATTGCCCTTTAAACTAAGTGTAAAAGAGTGACAGATTTTGTGTGTGCTAACACCTGCCTGCATGTACGGTGTGTGCTTGTATGTAAGAGTCAGTGCACGCCTACACGTGTTGCATGCACATGGCTGTGTGCATGAGCAGCTGCATAGCGTCCGTCCCCCTGCCTCTATATCCTCCACATTACTCCCGCTCCCCTGTCCTCTCTGATGCTTGTGAATGCTCCCTTGCCACCCACTCCTCTCCTCAGTGATGTCGCTGAATGGTTTTCTTCTGTTACAGTGCACAATGGAGGATGGATACTATGACCGACAACGCCTACGTGACACATCCATAAGTCACTTACAGTAACTTCAGACAATAGGTGGAGGGGTAACCAGTAACAGAGGTCTGGCTGGTAGATCCACATTTGCTTGATGTTGGGATCATCACTGGACTCCCTGATGGTGAAACTGATCTGCTGTTTTGTTGCTGTTTGATGCTTGAAAAACAATAAGGGTGCTTTTCACTAGGGTGTCCTCTGGTAGCCATGTCAAGTTCACGCCATAGTGCACATGCTGCTTGACACTGAGCCTCTTAACTGTACAAGTACATGTGATCATAATGAATACTTCTGTTACGGGTTTAAATCACTAATCCAATCTCACCAGTAATAATGTTTTTAAAAAGTACTTTACAGTGAGGTTACACTGTCTGCCTATTAACAGGTTTAACATGCTGGCTTATTCATTAAAGGTCCAAGGACCAGACAGTGAGACACAAGAGGGACAAACATTGGTTTTACATCATTCGTAACTTTTAGTAACATGAATAGCTGAATGGGAAAGGCTGCCCGTAAACAGAAACACTTCAGTAAAATGGACTAAATTGCATTTCATTTCCTGCTTTCTTCAGGAAGAAAAAGGACTGCAATGAATATCTAATGGAAATTGCGTTGAAAGCAGAAGCAGACTCAAAGCAAAAGGACTGATGAAACCAAAACCATTATTTTTTCTCTTCGCTGACAGGGCAAGTATACGGCCTCCTCCTCTATCCATCTATTTTTCTGTCTCACTGCAGGTGTCTTTTAACAACAGGGTGCCAGGAGAGAGGCTGAATAGTACAGTCGAAAATCTATTACTAGTTGGGAGGATAAGTGAAAATCCAAGTGCCAGTAGGTGCATGTCAGCACAGTGGGAAAGAGGGGAGGACTGGAGAGAAGTGAAAAACTGAGTAGAAATGAGGAAAGGAAGAAGGAAGAAAGGGGGCAGGAAAAGACGAGATATGTGGCTCTCCATGATAGCTCCCCACCTGCTAGCTGCATGCTGAGTGCATATGTCTGTGAGAAAGAAAGAGTGAGAGGGTTGGCATTTTTTTCACCGAGTGTGCGTGTGAGTACGCGTAGGCCTGTGGTGGCTAATGTCAGTGTCTCCTCTCACAGCGGTAGAACAGAGCAAAATAATCCTACTTTAAAATCATCTAACACTACACCAGGGGTATTGGGCTGACGAGCACAACAAGATACTTTTCCCTCAAAGTTTTACTTAAGACTCTCAAATATCTCGAGATATAAAAACTCTTCCTCCAATTCCACACATGCATCTTCTAAAAAAACCCCAAAAAAACTGCTTGTTCGCAGCCTCCACCAACACCCCAACAGATTCCCACAAAGAGACACACAGTGACACACACAAAACATCACGAGAGCCAGAAAGCACAATACACAGTGGTCACATTTCACGCATGATCCTCACCAGCTGTCAGTGTCACTCTAGACACACAGAGACCAGCGAAGTGGTTTGTGCATGTGTGTGAGAGTGTGAGCAGACAGATAATGTAACAGGTTCCTTAGTCACGGGTGATTTGACAAAGCCACGGTGACAGGCACAATGAGCTGCAGCTGTATTTACAGCTGGAAAGAGGAACGGGACACAAAATTACTGATATAAATAAATGTCTGTTAGGACTCTTTCACCAAGTGATCCACATTGGTTAATGAAAAGAGGCTACAGCTAACAAAAAAAGGAGACGCTTAAAGGGGGAACTTCTCTTATTTCATTCCTCTTTCTCATCTGTCATCTGAAATCACTGAAATTGCTCACAACACCCTAATCCAATCATATTGTCAGGTTGTACTTTGACATGACAAACAACAGATGAAAATCCTTATTTTGTTCTTACGTTCTTTTTTTCTTTTTTTTTTTAACACAAGAATGACTTAATGACCTTGCAGGGTCTATTTTGTCACACAATGCTATACAAAGTGCAAAATTAAGTGTCTGCAGAACATGTGAATGGAAATCAATATCATCCATTCTATCTAAATGTGGTGAAGGCGACTGTGTGCTACTGCTAGCCAATGTGGTGTTCTGGTGGTATTTCATTGCTCCCTGGATTTCACTGTTGCCTCAGGTCAGTAGTCAGAAGGGACAAGCCGAGCAGTTATGTGGCACAAACAGAGGCCAAATTTGAAACAGCCAAAAATGTGTTTTTTTAACATCTGTTCTCAGCTCATCAGGCTGTGATAAGGTTCTCAGGGCATTAGTATTAAAAGCAAGAGCAGTGTGTGT
The DNA here is from genome assembly GCA_963678695.2 of Diplodus puntazzo. Taxonomy (NCBI): domain Eukaryota; kingdom Metazoa; phylum Chordata; class Actinopteri; order Spariformes; family Sparidae; genus Diplodus; species Diplodus puntazzo. Next base: position 20,776,378 of record OZ023160.1, on the reverse strand, counting down.
ATTTTGACTTTTAATTGGCCTGCAGTATCATTAGAGAGCTGCATTCTCTGCAGAGACTGTACTTTCTGATCAATTTCAAAAGATTTGTTATGGACACTAAAGCCCAAACCAACTTCTATCACTATAAGGATTATAGATAGTCCATGACAGTGGCATACAGAATCACTGGGACAGACTTCCTTTTTTAAACCATTTAGCATTACCATTGAATGGTTCCTGCTGCATAAGACGAACCCAAAACATCATTAAAGACACGATTCACTATGTTCACTCACTGCTTTCTCTGCTGCCATCTGGGAAACATACCAGAGCATTAACAAACCAGCAGCACCATCCAGTTGATAAACAGAAGCTTCCTATAGGCATCAGCCCGATTAACAGAAATCTCTCTCACACACAGGCACTAGATCTAGATCTTGTGTATACTACAGTGTCTACTGCTTGTCTCAACACCTGACTAACAGACACATGATCAAGTTTCCTTTAAACTCATTAACACAAGGATGCATCAAGTTGTTTTCCACACCATTAGGTTTAGAGTTACAGTAACTAAATACAGAACAACACTACATGTGTGAACAGTGAGGTGTTACGTCTGTACGTATGTGTCACACGTTACACATGACGGGTGACACAAGACTCAAGACTCAATTCGTACTGTAGCTTTGGTTGTCTTTAGATTTCAGATTTAATTTGACAATAATAATGCACCACTACATTAACTAACGAGCAGCTTCAAGCACTTTACCAAAAAACGTGTGCTGGGAGTCATTTCAGGTAATGTATCGCTGGTGATGAAGTTGCAAGGTGTTTTCCTGAATCTGGGATTAAAGAAGGTGGATTACATGTCTCAGGTCCATCCAAACAATGAAACAAGTTTAAGGGGGAAAAGTCAGTCAGCCAGCCTTGTAGCCTATTGTGGATGCCCTCAGCACGATGAAAGATAGGGGAAAACTGTCCCGAAAGGAAAAGCTGACATTAAATCGCTGACTGGGTGTAGAGACTATGGGAGACCACAACTTCTACAGACACTTCTAAGCAGTCATCAGCTCATTCATTGTGCAGTGAGATGCCTAATATAATCCAGATCTCTGATCTTATTTTTTACACACCCAGCAAATGTCTACATAGCTGCTGACCAAAGCAGTATAAGGGAGAGGATGCTAACCCCTCAGAATAATGCAAGTGACACAGATCAGTCAGTCTTTTAATAAAAACTAATCAAAAAGACATTTGTGTCCGATCATGGGAGTTGCCTTAACGTAACTCCGGCAGAAATGTTCACAGAGGAGGTAAATATTAAAGTTTTATTCATGTTCGGTATGTCATGTTTACTACCACCTCCCTTACTTCCTTTGTCCTTTATCATCTGATGTTTTCCTTAAAGTTAGCAACAAGCACGTAAATGAAACACAGTTTTGTCTTGATTAAACTTTCAGATTTCTCTGGATTTAAACATTGTCAGAAGGATGTACACAACTTAAAACAATATGTAAGACAAGTATATTATTTCTAGACATTTTAATGCAGGAATGTTACATATCATACTTTTAACATGACCTTTTAAAAGGACAAAACTGAATGGGGTACATGCTACACCAACTAGTCACTAGGTTTAGTTCCAACCGGAACATATCTTTATTTTTTCTTTATTTTTTAATTTTTTTTTTTTTTTTTTACAAGAACTCTTACAGAGGAGCTCTGATTTGTTTGGCACGGGCTGTCTTCTCTTGAAACTAAATACTACTACAATAACAAGAATTAACTGCTGATACAAAAGTGCAGCTGTTATTCTGATGAGACAGCATGTTGAGCTTAAGACGATAATAAAGTTCAGACAAAAACACAAGGCCATGGTGATTCATCCGTTGTAGAACTTTGCTCAGAGGAGTTTGTTTACAAGGCCCTTACTGAGGAAAGTCTATTTTTACTGTAACAAGGGAGAACAAATTACTAAATACATGATTACTCAATAAGTAAACTTTTTCCCGGAACTCTTGTTTGCTAAGTGCTTTGTTATTTACATCTTCCATCTGTGGTTCCGCAGCAAACCCGGAGCAGGGGGCATTTAAAATCCTTGGCATTTTAAATAAACAACACAGGATGAGGCTGCCTAATGTCATTTGACATATTAGGTAAGAATACTGAAAATAGATGGCACTGACAGTTTGATGGCTTAACATTTTCTCCTTTGTTACTGTGACTTTGGTTCTTCAAGTACACACAAAGCGCAGGCCACGTAATACAATTTGACATGCTAAATTAAATCCTAAAATAGCTACGCCTGCTATTTTAAATGCAAAACAAATTATTTGCTACCAGAGTAAACAATGTCATGCAAAGGCCAAGCGAAACCTTCTGACATTTCAAATAAAAAGTTTAAAAATAGATATGAGAGGATTAACTGTATCCTAACCAGAAAAGACAGCCTAATCTTTGATTTCTATTATTTCCCCGACAATACAGATGACAACATCAAAGCAACAATCCTGAACAGTTGCATGTCAACACAGAGCACGGAGCACAGATTTTATGTTCAAGTGTTATGCCTCTGTGTTTGTGTGTGTGTTTGGTTGTGTTGCGCGGTTGTGTTTTGTCTACATGATGATTCTGTGTGTATAGCCAGTGTCTCATATAGCCTGCGGCTATTAGGAGTCTGCCAGTCACACCGGGGGGGGGGGACTGCGCATCATAAATGTGTGCTCACCAGAATGTGTGTGTGTGTATGTGTGTGTGTGTGTGTGTGTGTGTGTGTGTGTGTGTGTGTGTGTGTGTGTGAGAGAGAGAGAGCTTTGTTGTACCACTGAACCTGCAGTGTCTGTCAGTGTGGGTCGGTGTTGTATCCATGTACTGTAAGCATCATGATGCAAAGTACCAGCAATCCCACCCACTCAGCTTGTCCTAAGTATATAAAGATACAATTATGAATTGACCGCATCTACACAGTGCGCGTTCTTATATTACTCTCTTGCTATTCGCATCAAACGAGTAAAAATAAACACACACACACACACAGCCAATGGATGGATAAACTGATTGAAACATAACTGAGGATGACAGATAAGCATGAGGTTAAAGGATGAAAGATTTTGAGAGAAATGATAAAACAGGATCTAAAAGAAAGAAAATGACGAGAAAGAAACAAACCGACACATAGAGATACAATGAAACTTGCGCTGGCAATGCAAATGACTGATTCCCATGTCAATAAAGCCACTTTAAACAGAATTTAAAATTGATATATAAATAAAAAGACAGACAGAATTAAGTATGGGAAAACCAAGAATACCAGCCCCAGAGTAAAGGAAGGAGAAAGGCCTGTAGATATAATACTCGAGTAGAGATTTGTCCATTCACCTCCATTTTTTTGTTATTCTGTCAATTTGTGGTCATGGAGGGACACTGTTCACAACTCGTATACCTCCATTTCTATATCACTCCTGGCTCTCTCCTCTTTCTATCCTGTCTTTTATACGAACTGTCAATTTGCTGTCTTGTGGAAAGAGCTGAGCCGTTTTCTTCTCTCCCTCCTATTCTCTCGGTCTCCTTGAGAAAGTATGCTGTGAAAAGAGCTGATTATTGGATGGCACTCAAGCTGCTTTTTCAGTCTCGTGATCTCTCAGTCTACCTCGCTCTCTCTCTTTCATTCTTGCTTCATTTTTTTTGGGCTCTCTCTCACACACCCCCCCTCCTATCATTTAATTTCATCTGAGGATGAGGACTGGTGAAGATACTTTCTCTTTTTCTTTCCTTCACCATGCTGTTGAGTGCTTTCTTCACTATTGTGTCCAACTAAAAGACTCATTACTGTCCTTACCTTCCTGCGGAAAGTGCTGTTTCTGTAAATGAAGGGCTGACAGGCAGCGAGACAGAGGGAGAGAGAAAGACTAAGAGAGAACAGAGGAAGAGATGTCATCCATGTCAATAAAAGCTAATTTCTGCCTCTCTCTAAAACCTTGGTCTTGTTTCATGGGATGAAATCGCAAAACACCAGGGCCTTTTAAGTGTGTCACATTGCACAAAGGAATGAGGGAGAAGGACGGTACGAAAAAAATGAAAGAGACCGGATAAAAAGGGGGCTGAAAAACACAAGGGATACAAAAAGCTAAATAAATATGAGGGGACGGACAGGGGACAAAATATGTCACAACTTGAGAATAAAGAGTAGAAATGAAAAATAAATAGTGTGCTACTATAGGTAATGATGCATCCCCCATACTTTCCGATGTATTTTCAGGGTCATTGTCAAGTGGCAAGGATCACCATGCAACAGAAATGCAGGGACACTCTATGGACAGGTAGCCACAGGGTGACCAGAGAAAAAACACATTCACCTAGTAAATATAAATATTAAACAGTCTTAAGTTCATGTGATCTGCATGTTTTGTGGATTCTGGAGAAGCTGAGTGACCAAAATACAAATTTTATACCAAAATTAGCACATACAAGTGCATCTAAAAAAATAGAATGTCATGGAAAATTAATAATGTGAAAATTGTTTATTGTAGATTCATTACACAAACTTACTCATGTCTCAGTTAATCAGGTGTTAAGACAAGCAGTATACAGTTAAATATTTCAAGCCTTTTGGTTTTAATTTTGACGTTCAAGTTTACAGTTCCAATCCATTATCTCAAAATATTAGAATATTACATAGGACCAATCAAAAATAGGATATATATATAACAGAACTGTCGACCTTCCTAAAAGTATGTTAATTTGAGCCTTCAACACTTAGTTCGGGCTACTTTTGAACAAATTACTGCATCAGTGTTTCATGGAATAGAGGCGATCAGCCTGTGGCACTGCGCAGGCGTCATGGAAGCCCCGGTTGCTTTGATAGCGGCCTTGAGCGTGTCTGTATTATTGGGTCTTTTGTCTCTTATCTTCCTCTTCACAATACCTTAAGATTATGGTATTCCGGTAAGGTGATTTGACTGGCCAATCAAGCACAGTAACACCAAGTTCAGCAAACCAGTTGCTAGTAGTTTGGGCACTGTGGGCAGGTGCCAAGTCCTGTTGAAAAAGAAAATCATCATCTCCATGCAGTATGGAGATGCTGACTTCCTTTGTCAGCAGGACTACTATCTGGTTTGCTGACCATGGTAGTACAGATGAGCTGAAGGCCACTATCAGTTATATAATTAATAATATATAACAATTAATAATGTTCCCTGACCAAGTATTGATTGCATAATTGAACATACTTCAGAAGGTTGACATTTCTGTATTATAAATCCTTTTTTTGATTAGTCTTATGCAATATTCTTATATTTTGAGATACTTGATTTTTGTAATAGGCCATAATTATAAAATTTAAAACAAAAAAAGGCTTGAAATATTACATTTTATGTGTAAGAATGTATGAAAGTTTCACTTTTCAAAGTAAAATGCGGAAAACCTTTTCTTGATATATGAGTTTTTGAGATGCACCTGTATATGAGCGTTTTTTTAAACTCGAGTGAACTCGCTAAAATAAGGCAACTGATTAATTCCTGATTTCCAGTAGATGCGTTTGCCTGTCTGGTTGTTTTTCTGATGTATCACACTTAATGTCACAAACGTACACCATAAGTGGCCAGTGACAAAATTCATGGTGAATACTTTGGCTTGTTTTTAGATTTTTAACTTCAGTCTCTCTCTCCATCTCTGGCTGAGCGATGTTCAAGCACTGCATAAAAAGAAATGGATAAAAAACTATGTGCTATCATCAAAAACTTGAAAAACATTATACCATCCCATCGTGCAGCTACCGTAGAGTCATTCAGTAACATAGTGCTGATTGTATCCTTTTCCCACTGAAGACAGAAGAAGTTGGATGGTGGTAGTGTGTTTTTTGTCCAGTTTGCAATGAACCTCCATGAAAACAGAAAAGATCACGACATCATTATCAGCACAAAGAAAAGATTGTATGCTCAGTCTATGTTGAAAAAAGGACTGTTATAAAGTTAAGGGTGAAATGTTATCCAATCAGAAGTAATGTTAACCTAGGGCTAGGCGATATGGTCAAAAAATTGAATCTCTGATTTTTTCACACCAAACTCGATTTACGATTTTAATCGATTTTTTTTCTTGTCAAAAACAAACTTCAAATGACCAAGAAATTGCACTGCATTTATTTTAATGCTTTCATTTTAAACAAATTTGCCCTGCCATTGTAAACGCTGTACCTTTAAACTCAAAATAAATAAAAGTGCATTCTTTTGAAAAGAATGTGTCCCTTTTTGATAAAATGTGTGTGTAAACATAAATTTAACATGTCAGATTGCTTGCCATTATAAAAACAGATTGGTTTCCCTGTTGGTATTGATAAAGTGTTAACATAACTTTCATCAAAAACTTTATTTTGCAAAAGGTGCCTTTTGATTATAAAAAAGTATTTTGTATCCCTGAAGATACGTAAAATAAATAAACATCTGCATGCATTGCATAGTTAACATTACATGTCGGTAGATATACAGGACATGAGGTGTGTGCTTGCTGTCTTTTTAACACATTTTTGGCCAGGAAGATGAGCCTGTCTACTTCCTCTGGCTTGAGACATGCCCCGTTGCTGCTTTGTAACACAAACCTGGGATCGAACATTTTCAGCATGTGGATGAACCTCTAGCTTTTCCACTGTATATACGGGCACAATGTATTTAGCGTTATGCAACGTGACTGCATCCGTAACAGCTGTCCACCACGCTGCTTTCTTCTCATACAGAACACAAATAATAAATGATTCCGCTAATGTTGGCTGCTTTATAGTGGGTGTTTGTGGGCTGCCATGCTCCTGTGCATCTCACGGTAGTGAACAACAAGTGTCCCACTGTGATGCGTCTGCTTGAGAGGGTGAAATGAATGTGTCAGTCCGCTGCCTTTAGTTACAACAGCCTTTAAACAAACTTTGCAGTGGACCGTGGTTTGTTCGAGGTCCGACGCCACTAAACCAAGCTACTAACGAGACAGTGCCTTTTTAGGAACTAACTCTCGGCTTGGTGCATGTTGTTGTGTTTGTTTCTCTGTGGAAAGTCAATGCGGGGGGGCGGAGCCCACTATGAACTACGGAAGCCCATGAGGAGCGGCAGCGGAGCGAGTTAAGGAGAAAATCGATTTTATTTTTTAAATCGTTCTAAACCACAAACTCGAATTAATTGATTTTAACGATTTATCGCACAGCCCTATGTTAACCCGATTGTTACTGTTACTTTCACATTCACAAGAGTGCTTGACTTAAAAATGGCGGACAATTGCATGTTAGGTTTGGCTCCTCTGCTTCATAAATGTGGCATGAAGGACAACATATCCTCTGCAAGCTGCAGAACTCACTGCGTTCTTGGGCTGCACACAGACAAAGAGCAGAGGGCCATTAGATCACTACTCATCCATCCTCCCTACTCAGCCATCCCTCCATAATTCCTATACCTGTCTATATATTCACACATGCATGCATCTATTCATCTGCTCATCCATCAGTTGTGTGCATCTCAGCCATCATGTCTCACGTCCATGCATTCATATGGATATCTGTCCACTTTCAGGTCCATCCATCCACAGCCATCCATTCGTCCATATTGCTTCATTCATGCACACATCAGTATGGATGGTGGCTGGTGTGCAATCAGCTCTCTCTCCATCTCTGAAATGATAGGTCTCTCACTTTGTTCCTCTTTCAACAAATGGACATTACAGAACTTGGCGGGTTCCTCAGTCTATCCAATCACCCACTTATCTACCACTCTTTCTTTTCCTCACTTTCTCTTACGGTGCTCCTCTGCATCTTCGATGAAACAACAAAGCTCAGACTCCAATCCGTCCATCAGCGACTCAGCTATCGTGGACCCCATCACACAATCTCTCTCCTCCCAGTCCTTTATTCTTCTGTTTTTCTCTCACTCCCTGCCAAAAGCCTGTAATTATAGACTCCGCTGCAAGACACGGGGTGAGCATCTATCTGCCTTTCCCTAATCTCTTATTCATCTCAGACACACACATTCATCTCAGTGTGCGGTGAACTCACGCAGGGACTCATAGAAAATACATGGTCTTCAAATATGTATAGGCCAGCCACCAGTGTGTGGGTACACAAGTGCATATTCTTACATATGTGTGTATGCATGGGTATCCTAGTTTCAGAGTGGATTGTGTGCATTCGTGTTCATGAGTATGTTCAATCAGACCTTTTAACATCCCTTATAATCGTAATAGTGAATAAAGATGACACATGGCTGTTGAGGACATCCCATACACCTACAGGCTGTAATGTGAGTGTGTTTTTGTGTGTAGCTTGCAGATTCTAGTGTGTTTCTGAGCGATTAGGTCACTTATCTATTTGCACTGTGCCACTCTGTTGTCATTAGGGGGCCGGCAACACAGGTCATAAGGACTATGGATTAAAGATCATCAGCGGCATCACTTGAAATCACTTAATATAACAATGTGTTAATTGCCGATATGATGTGGACAGCAAAGGCGGGCATTAATGAATACTTGCAAATCTAGATACAACACTGTATTACAACATATACTGACCTGCCACTTGAACTCTACATCTGTCTCTAGATGTTGGCCTCGATTGGTTCTCTTACTCTGTCTGTGTGCCTACACTTTTCCATTACACCACTGTCTTTACCTATACACACAAATAGCCATTTACATTTTATACAGCCCTCATAACCTCAAACCAACTGTCTTTCTCAACCTCTAGATCTCTACATAAATTCTCTTTGAGGATGGAAATAATGGCTTTACCTCCCATTTCCTTTGAAAAAAACCCTCCTGTGACATATTTAAAGTAAACCTTAGGACCGGCAACAATTAGAGTCAGGATCTATCTGAACAAACGTACTTACAAAATGTCTGCAAAACAGTATGAACGTGACATGTTACGTGTGTACTGTATATACATCACTCCGAGAAAAAAAGAGGTTTGGGTGTGTTGTGTAAAAATGATAAAAGAGTGCAGGGGAAAGTAAGTGTGGGGAAATAAATGCAAGTGTGTGAGTTGGATGGGCTGCAGACTTTGCGAGGCAACTACTTTTACAAGGTCTCGTCCCCACTGCTGAACTTTTTATTACTAAGTGACGTGTCGCTTGGCTTGCTGTGAGACCTCTCTCTTTTCTTTCGTTTTATCTCATTCTCTGCAATCCATTTCTCTCTCTCTCTGTCTCTCTCTCTCTCTCTCTCTCTCTCTATGCTTGCTTTCCTCTTCATCGGCACCCCCCTCTCTCTCGCATGTCTGTCTGTTCCGTTCGTCCCCTCCCTTTCTGTCTGGCAGTTAAGGCTGATGGAGTGTGAAATTAGAAAGTGTATCATATTCTGCTCTGTGGCTCCATGTCCTGAGCTATAAGCTACAGCTAGTCAGAGTGAAAAATAACATGCAGTGAAACAGATACATTAACATGGTGTTTGTGTGCGCCTGTGTGTGAGTGAGTGTGTGTTGGAGAGGAAGACAGAGGACAGTTAAGCCAGCCACAGCTTATCTTAAATTACTTATCTCACGCCTGGTAAACTTGTGCTTTTCCATAAACTGCAAAGGCGAACATGGATTAAAAATGTGGATGGACACGGATACACACAACTTACTAATTTGCTGGCTGAACAGCCTGTTGTAAACAGGCTATTCAAATTCTGATTACAGTATTGTTTAAAGAACACAAAATAAGAGCTTGACAGATGTAGAATTGTTTTTCTCATTACCTATAAGAGTCAAGAGAACACATTCACTATCCATCTGGTAGCCCAATATCCACATAGACAACTGATTCACAGATGCTAAATATAGCCTGCAAGGAACTTTGACTAAATTCATCTTGACAAAATGACTTAATATTAAAAGGTGACTCAAGCATATGGCTTCATCAATACACAACCACAGATGCAGAAAATCAATCGAAATTGACAACTAACTAAATGTGAGTGACATTACCACTAGCAACTCAAACTGCTTCCAAAGCAATCAAGCCCCTAAATCCCACTGTAGTCATACGCTGTTGAAAATGCTCAATCAGTATTTGTAAAGAAACTGTATCTATGTAAAGGTTCTATTTGTATGTTTACCTGTATGAGTCCAGACACTTCTCCTCTCTGAAGTGGTGCAGCAATAGAGGGAGTGAACGGCTGACTGTCCTCTACTGGTTGGCCTTTCAGAAAGTGTTTCCCAGCCTCGTAAATGTCCACCTCAATCATTTTCCCTTTGAACTCAGCCCTCTGAGGTACCAGCACCTGCAAACAAGGAGTGACACATCACAACTGATATCACTGGAAATTTTAAAAGTCCTCAGAAGAACCACAATGAAGAATTATTCAACAAGAAGAATTCACTGTAAACGCAACTGTCGAAACACACCTACTCTGAACATTTCCATAACTTCAGCTTTAATAATGGATAAAATCAGCACTGCTGTGTAAAAGTAATGAGCTTAATGAGTCAGAGGGCAAAAGTATTGTCATTTAATGACAGCATTTGAGTGACCAGTGAGATAAAAAAGCAAATACTGTCATTCACCAAAACAGAAAGATCTATATAACCATCATAACAAACCCTCTGCATGTTTCTTCACATCTGTCAATTACATTCTCAATTAACTGCTGCTGAAAGATGCTTGATGCCCCCCGCATTGTTATTTAGCTATCTCCTGCCTGCTCACAAAAACACAGGGCTGAGTGTTTTCAGTTCCATTTATGGAAGCCCTCAAGGTCAAAAACTATGGCAACAGCTGTGAGATAAACCAGAGGGATTTGCTGGTTTGTCGTATTATTTCTCCATGGCAACTATAAATCTCGGCTGATCACAGCAGGAAGAATGAGAAAACAAAGAGTTATAATTACGGCTTAGCGTGAAATGGAATTTGTTCTCAATAACTTATCCCTGTAAATAAAGATCATATGCAAATGCTTTTCCTTTCAAAACAATTCTCAAACCAATCCCAAAGTTTAAACAGTGTGAGTCTTGATTTATTATTTTCTTTGGCTCCTACTTTCAGATTCCATCCCTCTGGTAAACAGTTAATAGAGTGATTGGTGTTGTGAGTATTGATTGAATTTAACAGTAGTCTGAGCTTGTGTAAATTATATTCACAACTAAGGCAAAGGTCTTCTTTGTAAAAGTGATGTGATATGTAATATATATATATATATATATATATATATATATATATATATATATATATATATATATATATGCGTGTGTGTAAAAGAGAAGTCGTCCCCCATATATGAGCAATTGGCTTAGGATTTGAAAAGTGATGGTTTCCTTTCTGAAAAAATAGAATGGAGCACGGCCATCTATCTGACATTGCACTGATAATTCCTTTAGGAAACAGTAATGTCAGGGCTGCAACTAAGAACTATCTTCCATTATCGATTAATCTGCTGATTATTTTCATGGTTAAAATGTAAATACAACTATAATTTTAATAATGTGGCAATGTATTGATCTTTTTGCTTCCCTTTTGCTTCACGGGCAGTTCAGAGGCTAGCATCAGCAACAAAACAGCGACCTTGGACCTGCTGGGGACTCAATGTCTTGCCCAAGTAAACTTCAGCAGTGCTGCGTGCTGACTCAGATCATCTGGTGGCCTGTCTAACCATTACATGACTCTGCGGGGCTAAGCTACTGACTGGGCAGAGAATAGCATGTGAACTGGTGGAGGGAGTTACTGCTGTGATGGCAGGAGTAAGTCTGGCTCAGTGCTAATCTGTCAGTCTTTATCCAGCTGGTGGAATATGATAGGAGATGGAGAACAGGCCAGACAGACACACAGCCAGCGCCACACCTGCCTAATCAACACACCTGCTGCTCGACACTCTGACCACTGTGAGGGTGTGCAGGTGTGTGTGTGTGTGTGTGCAAGTAGCAAGCGAACCAGTTTGGGAGTAGAGAGGTAAAACAGCAGGGCTGTGGGGGAGGAAGGTGAGGGTGTGTGTGTGTGTGTAGGTGAGGGTCATTCGAGGCCCATTACAGGGTGATTAAATGATGAAAGAGCTTGTCCGATTTCATTGGAAACCCTTCCTCCTACTTCCTCACTCAGCCACTAACAGGTACACATAGACACACAGACACAGACACACACACTGGTGGGCTGGGTGCCCATTATAGCCATCAGGATAGATATCCATCTGATGGTGTAAAAAGTGAAACTAGGCCATTTGTTCATACTCACACCTCACGCTACCTTATTCTCCACTCCACTCCCCTCTCCCCCTGTCCTTTTATTTGCTCCCACTACTTCTTTTCACTTCTTTCCTGACACTCGACTGCCACATTTTTTCTCTCTCATGCGCCCAATCCAACCCCTCAATGAACAGCTCAACATTTTTCTTCTCTTTTTCTTATCTTTACCTTCTCCAAATCCCTCCTGTTTTATTCCTGTTTTTAACAAATGTTTACATCATAACACCCAAAATATGTAGATACTCAGTTCTAAAAATATCATACACCGAAGAATTAAAGACAGGCAGTTCTGAATATAAAACCTGCCTGCCAGTCATAACTCTAATGTGTATACAACCTCAAGCCTATGTCTGTGTCTTTGATGTACTGTAGACATACGGTATATTGCACAGGATATGGGGACATATCCCTAGGGGGAACAAATTCAGAACATATTGGTACATAGTGTTTCCATGTCAGAGGGTGATTTATGAAGAACATGCCAAAAACTAAGTGTCCAAAAATAAGGACACAGAAAAGATTAAACATCTCAACACAATCTACTCAACAGTGAACTGACACACATGTCTGCATATGCACGAACACAAGAAGGAGCATGCACTTGTACAACACACACAAACCGAGTGACACTTGTAACTTAGGTTTATAGCCTGCAGAAGGAGGTGCAAAGGAGGAGGAGAGGAGGGGAGGAGAGGAAAGTGGAAGGGAGGAAAAATTATTACCACCCCCTTCCCTGCCCGCTAATAAAAAGCATAACTTCAAACATGTTTCTGATGATGGTTAAAGCAGGAGGAAATTGATTTATTTGAAGATGTTTTAAAGTGAATTTTTCACAGGTTGAGAGAGGGTCTTTGAAGCCATGCGTGTGCGTGTGTGAACAGATGTGTGTGTGTATATGATGGAATGTTCATGTCTTTAGGGCTGACCTTAATGTTGGTACAGTAAAAAAAGCAAAAAGTACTGCCGCTATCAGCCGCCAAATGCTCTCATGACCACCGCAGGGTGTGTGTGTATTTGTGAGCATGTGTGATATTATAGCTAACCTACTTTAGTCAATACAAGCTTAAGCTTCTGACACCTGCTCTGAGTACCCCTGTGACATTCAAAGCAAAGCTTCTGATCTGATTTACTAAGTGTGGAAATGAGGATGGTTGGATTAGCTGCACATATGGAAATATTTTCTTAAAATGCAGATTAATTTACAATGTTTTTGATGGTGGATTGAGTGTGCAGGCCAACAAGACTATTTTAGGGATTCATTCAATATAAAAGTGTCAACAAACATCGAGCATGCTGAATCGTCCTATAAATCCAAACAAGCCAGCTTGATTATAGGGTTGATCACAGCTGGATAACAGATGACAAAAACACACTTATCTCTTAAATATGCAAAGTAAATATAACTAAAACACTTCCAGAACTAACATATTTTTTTTAGTGCCATAAGTTTCTTTTTAGGGTAGTTTAAATATACTTAAAGGGGCTCTGTGGAACTTCTGTGTTGTGTGCAAAGCTGGTCTTAGTTTATGTTAGCAAACTCCAGCTCTGAACTAATGTTAGCTGCTGTTGCCATTTGTTCGTGGAGTGGAAAGAGGCACTGAGATGGGGAACTCAAGAACCGAGGCCCAACCCGAGGCCTTCACAAAGAAATCCACAGTCCAGCAGCGTTAAATTAAACAAATCATCCACAGGCTTATACAAGGCAACTGAGAGGGACGGGGAATTTTTCATATCATGTTACAATTTGCTCACATATGGCCAGTAAAAAAGTGTTTAATACATATAAACTACTACAAATTGTTACATAGAGACCCTTTAATACATTCTAGTATAGCTCAAAATGCTGTTGTTGGTTGTGAATGTGATATCAACCAATACAGTGTGAGGATGAGAGCAACATACAGCCTATGCAATCAGCATCTGAGTCCCTAATAATATATTCTAGCTTAGCTTACCTGTTCATAGAACTTGTTGTGAGCCACATAGTACTGGGCATCAAATGACTCCTCCGTCACCAACACATTTTGCCGCTCCCCTACCTACACAGAGAGTGAGAGAGAACAATTATAAAACAGTAATTATTCAGACATTAAATAGCAACCTCATACAAGTTCATGAACCTATGTCAGCCTTTCATGAGGCATTTGGGCAAACGTATTGTCATTAGTAGATCTGGCCATCTGTGCATGTCCTCAGTCATATGCTGAACATAATAACAGAAACAACAGGATATATATCTCTACAAATCACTACAGACCCTCTTTCTCTATCGCTCCTCAACTTTCATTTCTATGTCTGCATATCTTTCAGTCAGACAGACTTTGATACATTTTTATTTTAAAGTGATGTGCTTTTAAGTTAAAGTCCTGCTTTTTGTAGAATTTAAGTCTTGTTGGGCAAAATATCCTTGCCAGCTAAAAAACATGCTGTAAAATAACTGACTATTACCCCTCTTATACCTACATTACTCACCTGCCTTTCCTCCCATTACATAGATGGGAATATTATTAGAAATAGGGGTCAATTGTATTAGCCGAGCTCACAGAATCACACCATTTTGTCTGCCAATTTAATTTTAAGTGGAATTTCATTGCATCCATTCATCTGCTGACACACATCTACCAATGTAGTTTAACCACATAAAAAACACTTATAAATACTTTGTGAGCATTGGCTATAAGTTTATCACCTTTGTCACACAGAGTTATACTGTATATATTCAACACAAGCAAGCTGCATCGGTCATACAATAGGGTCCTATTCATCAAGATCCCAATTCATCAAAGTTTTGGGCTTTCATGTTTGCTGCCACTCCAGTTTAGCATTTTAATTACAATCTCAAGGTTCCTGAGCCACTTCATTCTTAGCACGTTGGCTGAGAGGAGAGTAAGTACTATTAAACTCAGCTCCCTACAAAAAAAAAAAAAAAAACCTGAATGAAAGAAAAAAAAAAGAAACACACAAGGCTAAACAGGATACAATTCAAAAGCTTTGAAGAAAGTCTATTCAGGACATCAGGAAATCAAGTACCACAACAAGGCCTTCCAATAAAGACATCTAGTATGGGACATAATGAAAGAAAATGTTCATAGATAGATAGAGGAGAATCTCTATTTACTATTTGACTGTGCTTCATTTGGATCGACAATTAATTGATTGACAGCCCAAGTGAAGGTTAAGATTCCCAGCCAACAATTCAAGAAACATTGCTGCAAACATAAACTTAGCAGCACATATTAGAAAATGTTGTGTCCTGTAGGCTCAGTGAGCAGTATTTGCATTTTAACTCTGTCAGTGACGAGCCTGTGCTGTAAAACTGTGCTGACTTATCATTTCCTTATTAATGTATCAGAGCCTTAGAAGTCATGGCTCTGACACATTGCTCAGGGTGTTTCCATTTTTGCAGACACCCATCTTCTGCGCTCTTTTCTTCCCTTCTTCCTGTCCTTATCCTTTAGCTTCCATCCCTCTCTTCTTTCTCTGGGCATTTTCTTTGTTGTTCACACCTCTCTTAGTTGCAGGTACCCTCATTCCTTTTCTCCTTTTTTTTCTTTTACTGATTTTACTGCTTGTGTACACGTGTGTGTTCCAACACAGCACCTGCACAGGCATGCTGACAGACTTAAAAGGAGACCAAATAAATCACTGTTTCCTGCAAACAGAGCAATTTTCAGAAAAAAAGGGTGGAAAAAATATCCTTTGAACATTATAACTGGATGGCGAACATTTGATTGGTTTGTTTGCTCCTTTAGACTGAAAACAGATGTCTCTGCTGTGTGCACATGAAAAAGTACCATTTCACAGTATTGTGAATATATATCAAAAGGATTTTTTTTTTATTGTTTTATAAAAACACTTAAAATCTAAAGAGCTCATTTATTAACATTTGATCAGTTGTTTATCATCATCAACCACTGACTAATAAATGTATTTTTACCTATGTACTATGATTTAAATCTAATCACCTTGATGACCAAAATAAAACATTAACTTACATATTCTCAAATCCAATACAACAGCAACCATGTAGCAATATGGAAAATATGGGAATAGGGTGATCAGCCTGTCATTTCTTTAGCTCTGTGGATAGTAGACGTTCACCTTACCATAGCACGCTTGAGTTTTTCCATTTAGTTTTTAGCCTTACACCATGGACCAGAGGTGAGATGTATCAAGGAACTGCAAGCTAGCTATGTATATTGTTAATCTGTTTGAATTTGTATGAATCCGGACCGAAACCACCAGCGAGGACCAATGATGTGGGTTTGAGGTAAATAAAATGTTAATTAAACTGTGTATAAGAAGATGATCATTCATGAACACACCCCAGCATAGACAATGACACATTCGATGTATTCCTCCAGTAAAATAAAAGTTGACGAGCTGCACTAACCTGTGCACCACACCATGAGCTGTGTGTACGTATTTGTATGCAGTATATGTTTGGGTCTTTGCTTAGGTGACTTATGGTCTTCCCTTGCATATCTGCATATGTGAGAGTCTGCATTTAGATTTGTATTTACTCCATCTGTTGAAAAACGTTACAGAATACCAAACAAGGCGTGCATGTCTTTGCACAGTGAGATGTGTATTTACCTCCCCATCCCGAGAATAACATCCAATGATACACAGCAGATCCACTACAGATTTGTGGGATCATGAGTTTAATTGATAATTAATCCACATCATAACAAGGATAATGAGAGAACTGTGGCTTTGAATTGTAATCAACATTTTCATCTGCGTCACAATTAAAGGAGCAATTCACTCGAACATCATACAAAATCTCCTGCTGCATCTGTGGGCCTTTTTTTTTTTTTTTTTTTACCGATCATGCAACTGGATTATGTTTCTAACCAGACTGAAAGCAGCCAGACTGATAAATGGAGTGCAGCGTTTGTGTTAAAGGATATATATATATATATATATATATATATTAAGGGTTTCACGATCTTAATTTTAAATCGAGATCGCCGGAATTAAGTCACAATCTTAATTTCGAATTAAAAAATGGAATCATCGATGCTGCTACACCCCCATGTCACGTCCGGTCAGCTTGCCAAGCGGAAAAAGAACACACGTGCTGAAGTTCTGCGAGTCAACCTCCTCTAACTTAGCAACTAGCTTAGCCAGTAGCTATTAGGCACAGCCAGCCAAACGATAACATGGTGTAACACCATTCCTTTTCGGCTCCCGGACCGTGGTCGGGAAGCACAGGGGAGATGATTTCCTCCAGGGTCGAAGTTTGTGGGGAAATAATACCAGGGAGCTTTGCTGTATCTAGCCGTCGCCTTTATTCACAGCCAAACTGCAGACTATACTGTACACTTTGTTGCTGTCGCTACTACTGCTACTCCTTTCGCTTCTCCCATTCATTCTAGTATCCGCACATACGCACGCTCCCTCACTCTCGCTCGCCCACTCACACCTTACGCACACACACCTCATGCACCACCCTATTCCTGAAAGCGGCTACGTCACTCTTACAACAATGGCAACTGCAGATGCAGGAGACCCATAGACAGAACTTGAACCCCCTCCTCTTTCACTGAAGTTGCTGGTGTGGAAGTATTTTTGATTTCCAGTGAGTTATGTTGACAACGTTCACGTTGTCGACAAAAAAGCCACAGTTTGCAGAAACTAGTTACTAGTTATTGTTACATTATGTTGTTAATAAATGTTTTAAATTTGACAATGTAGTGTGGTACATTGTGAACAAAGGTCAGGTATTATATTGCATAAAAGTCTAGTCTAAGAATGGCATAGCAACATGTGCTTTAAAAAAAAAAAAAAAAAAAAAATTTTTCCGTCTCAAGTTGACACACACACACACACACACACACACACACACACACACACACACACACACACACACACACACACACACACACACACACACACACACACACACACACACACACACACACAGCTGCATTGCCCACATGGACCCACCTCCTCCCAATCTTCTGACTATGGTCAGTAGTAAATTAACTTAGATGAAATTGAAATTGTTACTGAATATAAATATTTTCAAGGTATTGTCTCAAAACCCATTTTGATACTGGGCAGCAAGTTGCCAATATGGCCGTCCTTTTTGCGGCTAGGTCTGCGGATTTAGACAGAAGGCGGTAAATTGGGTGTCTATTTTGGTCCACCAATTTGACGCCTCAGAGGGTACACTTTTTTCCACCTCCATTGCTATGTAAATTCAAGCCGCTGATGTGCCGGCAATTACGTGAGATGGGCAGATGACGTGCACTGTTGTGCGATCCACCACTGGGGAGTTTTAAAACCAGGAAACAGCTGATCACAGCAGTCAGTCCATCGCTTCATCCGCGGACGTCAAGATGAGCAACTGGACAGCCGCTGAGATTCGGGAGATACTAGCGTCTCCTCGGTCTCTATAGCTGTCTTCATTGTCTGCTTGTCGTTGTAGCAGCAAGCTACTAATGGTTGCTACTTTCAAATTAAAAGCCCCCTGCAAAGAACCCAGTTCTAAGCTCCAACGGGGTGCAATGTAAAGCTCTTATTTTGTAGACAAATTCGACCTGTGGCACTGTTCACGCCGAACTTCGTGCTTCATGTCACGTCACATGTTTATGCTACCCCTGTGGCAGCCAAGTGGCAGCTTTTTGGAAAAAAAAGAATATTACACCTCCCTTTTAGATAGACAAGGCGGCACATTGCAGCCTTCACCTTGCTGCAAATGTGCGACCTTTTCTATGTAAAAGGGGCTAAAGTAAAATTCCAGTATTGTGACTGGAACTGCACTGCATGTTTTTTATTTTTTAATTTTTGTACTATTTTAGCCATATTACTTCAAAGTACTTTTATATGTAGATTGTATTCTACTAGACAAGGTTTGTTTCAGAACCCACTAAAACCACCATTTGTAAAATTTACAGCCTTTGACCAATACACAGATGTGTGTGAACTGTACCTCCGACTGTTTGCTTGAAGGCTTATGCAACACCAAATCTGAACACCATTCTCCCGCTCATTGTGCATTTATGCATCACGCTCTCACTCTCTAACCCACTCATTCTCCTTTTTTTCATTTTTTCATCTTGAGCTCATTATCCACCCATATCATTCTTATACACACACTTTCACTCTACTGGATCATGCAAACATGAATGCACATTCACACACACAGAAGGATGTTACAATATGATATGCCTTCGTGCCCACAAACCTTGCCAAATTATCACCACCACACACTCAACACAGATCAATTCTTACACCCAAACCCACGCACACACACACACACACACACACACACACACACACACACACACACACACACACACACACACACACACACACGCATACACACAACACCCACACACACACACACACACACTTCAGCCTTCTGTAAGAGATTTTGTTTTGTTGCCCGCTAAACAATCATTGCAGGGAGTGATTTAACGGGGGCTAAAGAGAGATGCTCTGATCTTTTGGAGTTTCTCTTTGAATAAGCTGCTTGAAAGAGGAAGAGAAATCTCCCCTGTTGGTTTGGGTATTTTGTTCTAACCTCAAAGTCAAAACCAAAGTAAAAGAGACTCAAACTTTTCAGTGTTTGCCACAAAGACTGAGGGGATTAAGGGTGGCTTTGGTTAAATGTTTGTAGGGACAAATGTGAAATTAACATACATCAAAGTTATACAAATTAACTGTTTGGAATGGGGGCTGAATAGATGAACAGCATGAGAACGAAGACGGAGCTATGTAGACATATAGGATGACAGAATGCACAGATGAAGTGAGGAAAGTTCAAAGAATATGTACATTTAAAAAGAAGATATGAAAGCAAATAATAAATGGGATACATTTTGAGAAAAATAAACTCAATCATATCCTGAAATTCCAGAACTGCCTAGTTTACAAATCTCCATAAAGTGCTCTGGGCCAATCATTTCATATTCACACACTTGCACAATCAGTCTTATCTTTTGCAAAGTCTAGCCACCATAAGTAACCACAGCTACATTTCTCTGTTAATAAACAGCTTTCTGTCCAACAATTTCAGCCTCTCAGAGGTGTAGGTACTTTAGCAGCCAGTAGACTGACTCACTATCTTTTTGGGTTGCACTCAATAATGGAGAGTCATGTTAACCACTGCCACATAGTTTACAGTCTGATACGACTGGCTCCAACAATCCATGATGACAAATTAGTAATGATGTTTGAAATATTGGTGACCACTTGAAAGTCTGATAAAATCAAAATGCCTGCGACTCACTACATGAGGTCTGGTTGATATCAAGTGTTTGAAATGTTGATTACACAAGAGTAAACCAAAGGGAACAAAGAAGAGGAAATACTACATTTAATGGCTTCAAGCTTTGAAAAGTGAACAACACTCTGAGAAACAATAGGTTATAAAATGTTCACTGGTAACAGAAAGCAAACAGTGGAAAAAAGGAAGTTTGTGAGTCGTTCAGATTCATGAACTACTATTTGAAAAAAACACATGGCATCTTATCCAAACACCCTAGATAGTGCAGTGGGTGTGTGCAGGGATTTGAGGGTTTGATAGAGACGGAGAGAGCGAACATAACGAAACCTGGTGGTTTTTTATGGTTATCCAGCTAGAATCCATCGACCTGAGTGAAACCTAATGCAAGCATGTACATCTGTATGTATGTATTGTGCATGCGCAACTGTGGACCCTAACTCTAAGACCCACTATCTGGGACAGTCTTCAATAAGAAGAGGTACAATCAGCATTGAATTCTGTGCCAAATGACTCCGTAGTAGTCACTGGTATTTATCTGCTTCACGTCTGATATTTTTTTCCTTTCAAGAAGCACTTTAACATTTTTTTGTCAGCGTTGAGTAGAATTCACTTGTAGAAGAACAAGAAATTATCAGCAGTTAGGATTACTATTGCACATAATAGTGAGACATCAACATTTTTTTAGTGCTTACTTTTTTAATCAGTACTTTTATGAAACTGTCAAAAACCTTGAAAGCACAACTTCTTGTCTCAGTATTACTCCTTGATTTTCAAAAAGATAAAACCTTTACAGAGCAACTGCCATGGAGTCAAAAGTTAAGGGAAAACACATTTCTTTATAGTTTCCTACTTCATGGACCTTCGAAGCACTCAGTGAATAGCAATAGATCAATGACCCAGCTATAGTCTGTGTAAAATTGTAAAAACAGAGAAGAGCTGCTGAATAGAGCAGAATTCTGACTCTTTCGGACAACTGAGACGGCATGATAATAAAGTTTGTGTGCAGATGACTTAGTGTAGATTAATGACAAAGAGGTAATGCAGAATGATGGGGTTACAGTGGAATATGAATGAGGTACAATATGTGCCCCCCCCGACACACACACACACACACACACACACACACACACACACACACACACACACACACACACACACACACACACACACACACACACACACACACACACACACACACACACACACACAGACAGACAGACAGACAGACAGACAAACAAAACAACGCAAATCCACACCTACAGACAAAGACCCTGACACACAATTATACCAAGCATCTCTCTAGGCTACTTTAATGGCAATTACCCTGATATACATCCTTGAGTATACACCAGGCTGAAAGCTCAGGAGCTCTATGTTTGTATGTGTGTGTCTTGAGGCTATACACCAGACATCTAATGCTTTCTTGGCTCTCATAGACACCCCCGCCCTCCCTCTCCCTCTGAAAAGGGCTGGTGAAATGTGAGAGGTGTTTGCCAGAACAGAGCGCTGTGCACCTGCATCAAATCTACAACCCCCCTCCAGGCCCCCTGTAGTCTTCCCAAAGCTTGCCAGACAACGTCACACACACACACACACACACACACACACACACACACACACACACACACACACACACACACACACACACACACACACACACACACACACACACACACACGGTTGCAGTAAAATAAAGGTGCACTGCTGATTCTTGAGAAAGAAAGAGTAAGATGTTAAACAGGAGAAGTGCAAGTGAAGGAATGATAAAGTAACATAGCTAGAAAGTACACAAAAGCCCTACAGTACAGGAGGTGAGAAAAATATGATCCTGTTTACCTCATCTGTGATATAGTAAACAAACAGCGCAAACAACAACTTTTAGTGTTAGCAATGTGAAATCCTGGCGAAGCTTGTAACTACAAGACTGCTTTTCAGAGAATGAAGAATGAAGAAGGAAGAATGCACTGTGTTTGTATGTCATTAATGCTGAGGTCACTAAATTTCCCCAGTCAAACAAGGACTTCCAAGAAGTTTCATAGAGAGTGGAAGAAAGAATGGTAAACTTGCGAAGAAGCACTAGAGCAGCGTTGGGGAACTACAAACTTAGAGACTGTTTACACAGGCTGTTTTTGGAGGTCAGGTTCAGTTCTAGCTAATAATCAAAAGCATTTTTCTCCAGCTTGTTATCTGTCAGTGTGAATTTATAAGTTATTTTTCTTCATTGATAAGTTGAAAGTAGGGAGGTCAGAATTTTTAAGAATTATTTCGAGTGTCACTTTAGATTCAAGATGCTGGGGTAAACAGCCAAAGCAACCGGCAATGTGTCTGTATGAAGATGAATAGAGCACAATGCTGGTAACAGCAAAAACATATAACTTTAGATATTTATTCAAAGTATTGTTGATACATTACAGGCTAGGTTTGACACAAAACGTTAAAACAGAAAGAGAACAGAGAAGACAGAACAAAATTAGAGTGAAAGAGAAAAGTTGAAGCACAGGACAATGAGTTGTTATATGAAAATGATTTATGTTTTTGCACCACCGACTTGAAGATCATAATGTTATGTGACAATGTGCTCTGTACACAGATGCTGCATCTACAAACACAAAACATACTGTATTCTGGCACAGTTACAGAAAAAAAAAACAAGCACCATCAGACATGTCCACACTTGATTGCCTCATCAATTTCAGCCAACCAACAGAAAAGACAGTCAAGAGTGCCAACAGGGTGACAGATCTAGTTTGTCAGAAGAGACAGATAGATGTCTCCCTCCCTCACACAAACACACACACACACACACACACACACACACACACACACACACACACACACACACACACACACACACACACACACACACAAACACAAAGGCC
This sequence comes from Diplodus puntazzo, assembly GCA_963678695.2. Classification (NCBI taxonomy): domain Eukaryota; kingdom Metazoa; phylum Chordata; class Actinopteri; order Spariformes; family Sparidae; genus Diplodus; species Diplodus puntazzo. The sequence continues at coordinate 20,753,103 of OZ023160.1, read as the reverse complement.
TGTGACAGTATCCCGTAGGCTGTTTAGTGTCTCAGATGCTGGAATGAATCTCATCAAAATGGAGACATGGCAGAAAACACGGAATGAAAGGCTCAGAAACATGAGTTACTAAAATACATGATATCACACACCCACATACAAACACTGAGAGGCACAATTCCACAAACACAAAGAACACATATGCTTGGTCATATGCAAAATAATGCCCTTGAACAAAACTTTTAAAGTATTTATGCAGAATGAATAAAGTTCAAAAGTAAAAATATCAACAGGACAGAATCTTAATATTGTTAATAGATAGACCCTGACGGAAATATTAACTCATATGTATCTACATGGTTGCATAAATAAACAAACAAAAAAGGGTTTCTGTATGTATGTATGTATGTATGTATGTATGTATGTATGTATGTATGTATGTCAACTTTCATTAAAGGAAATCATAGATCTCAGCTCCTGACAGACCATGTAACTAATGCTCTCTGGCCTAAACCAGTTCTTCTTCTGTTAAGCACAGATCATATTTCTTTCCTATGCTGAGGTGGTCATAACTGATACCATATCTCACATATCCAGAGTGATTGGAAAAAAAAAAACATTCCACACTAATTTATTCATCCACCGAGGGGCTTGTTTGACAGAATATGTTGTGTGTTTGTGTGCGTGTGTGTGGTGGGTGTGGAGGACCAAGCCCTTAGCATCACAGCGCCTATCTGTCTGAAATTGTGTGTTGGCAACTGCAGCATCAATCAGACCTCAGCTGTGATTGTCAGCCTGATTGTCCGTTATGTCCCTGTGGGCCTCGAGGCCTTGGTGTGTGTAATTCATTTGTGTATGTGTTTGTATGAGAGAGCGGGAGAGACCGAAAGAGGATGGGAGAGTAACAAAGCGCATGTGTAATGCACACATCTATACATCCACATTAATCTATAATTGCAGCTGAAACTAATGCCTTGGCAATAAGAGTATGATTATGATTATCACTGGAGGCCAAACCTGAAGACACAACAAATCACACATGCATAGGAAGGCCTATCTGCGAACGCGGCTGATTGCCGTTCAAGGCTAGCCCTCCAGTCGTCCTATTAGAATGAGAGAAATGCATGTATGTGTTTTGATAAGGGAGAAAAAAAACATGAGCTACAAGGCCATCCTGGTGGCTCTGTGGGATTAAGCGAGGATCATGTACTCCTAATGCCTGATTGGGTTAAAAGGCGACTCATGACCTCTGATGCGTGTTCTATCTCTGTCTCTTTGCTTCCTTTTTCTGACTTTTAGCGATTGTGCAAATCCAAATAAAAAAGCTGATAAAAGTGATTGAAAATTTGGTCGTAAACTGATAACACCAAGAAAATTGTGTGTGCTGCCAAGAGAAAAAGAGAAGCAGCAATCTGTCTAACAGGCTACAAACTGCCTTTCAAAGCATAAAACAAGTTACATTTTCACACAAATGTAAATGTATATTGAGGGCAGATTGTATTAGTTTAAGCCACTTGTACTGAAAGAGGTCACATCATGGTAATTTTCAGGTTCATACTTTTATTTGGGCATCCTGGTTTAATAGGTTTATATACTTTTTTTCATTTTTCTCATCAACCTTTTACACACTGTGTCTTGAACGCTCTGTTTTAGCTACGAGTGAGACATCCGACTCTGTTCAATCTTTGATGAGAATTGCACATGCTAATTACTTTCACAATGTATCAGAGTAGGGTGGGTCATGCAAAGCAAGGTAGTGTGATTGAAAATAACACCACTAAAGCTGGTAACCATGGCTGCGATACAGCTGCATATATCTTATAATATATATATTAATATGTGTATCTATATAAAACCTGTTATATAGTGACACACATAAATTACAGAAGTAAAGGCTCGACTCCAAACCAGGCATTTCAGCCAGTGCAGGAGCAGAGTTTTGTGTGGTAGAGAGTAACTCACTGGGGCTTGGACTTTTTCACTTTGCAAACCTTTTACATGCACAAAAATTCAACAAGATTAAGGAAAGGCAAAAACCCCAAAAGCATAATATGAACTCTTTAATAAACTGGCACCCACGTGTTCATGTCTATCATGTACAATTGTCAACACGGGCTAGTAAAGTGCTTTCTTGCCTGTAAGATGCACTATTATTCTCAAAAAAATACAGTAAGTGGTTTTCTAAACAGGTTGACATTTGTTTATTGCATTTTCTTTCACATCACTGAAGCATTCTTCTCAACTGAGCAAGAAATAAAATGAGTTCAGTGCATGTCAACCAATGTCAAGGAAGCCCTTAATAACTATCATTGTGTATGTACGATATAGTAGGTTTTGTCCACAATTATGATGTACTTCTCCATTTTCTCTCTTGTGAATACAGAACACTGACAGGGGGTTGAAGTGTTCTGTGCTATAGTGTGTTCGCTCCTGGACACTCAACATTTTGATTCTCTTCATGGGCTAACGATTCTGTGTCATTGTGTGCTTGTGTATTTGTGTGTTCATGGCTCAGCAGGCTTGTGTCCTCTTCATCTGTCCCACTGATGGTACATTCTGAAGTGGTGCAATGATGGGCTGTCAAGTACTCTGCTGTTTTTTCTGTCTCCGACTCACTCAGGTACCCAAGGACAAGAAAACAACAGATGAACCAAGGGCATATAGAGTGGGGAAAAAAACATGAGAGAGGATCTGATTTTCTTTATGTGTTTGAATTCTTTTTGTACTCTCATTATAATCATTCTTTTTCCTTTTGTACTTTTGTACTTTATTAGACAGTAACCACAGGTGAGTGGCTGCAATGTCTATAGTCAGAAAGAAGGCAGACAAGAGAAAGAAGTTGCAATCTGCAATCAAACAGACAGAGAAAAACAAGCAAATTGCTAAAATACGATACCTATTGGTAGATGTCACGTTTTGTAATAACGTGAAGATGAGGTAAACATAAATTGTTTTCAGAGAACATCTGAAAACTAACCTTCAATGTCTGAATAATCTGGTACAATTTTCAATTTTGGTTTGATTTTCAACTTAACTTATTAGATTGATCTGGTTTGAATTTGAACTTGGGTTTCACTAAAACACTTGTTCTGACAGTGAACATTAGTAAATGACTACTATTTAGTGATCTGACACTTTATTTCTGCTAAGTATAACAAAGGCAGATTCAGACTTGTTCTTGTACCAGGAAAAAACGTCATGACAATAAAAGAGAAACATAAAGAAGTAAACGTTGTGTATTTATAACAGGGAAATCTAGTACAATTCTGCCGAGCCCCCAATGGCGACACTGTGTTTGGTCCGGCTTTACAGAGCAAAAACAGGAGACAGAATGAGAAACTGCTGATAGGAGATCTTGATGCAAGGACAGGCATACCAATACAATGTTAACTTCTTGTAGGGAGAAGTGGGCAGAGACATAAATAGTAGAGTTAACTCTGCAAAGCCTTGGGCCATTACTGATATAGACACAGTACAGCATGGAAAGCACACTGGGTTGGAAAGCGCTGACAGTACAGATGATATGTATATGTAAAAGGTCACACAGCAAGGGAAGCACAGAATATAGTTCCCTATAGGGCGACGGAAAGCTCCAGATGACAAAAATACTGTGTGCTGAAGGGAAAATCACCCAAAAGGCTTGTTGGCCATTCAGGCAAGTTCAGCAAGAAAAGTCACGGACATGGATGGACAGCTAGGGCCACTGCTCCATTCAACTTCATGTCTCAACCATCTCCTATGATCCCTCTGAGCAAATCCAATCATAGACATACGACACTATTTCTTTACCACATTAGACCTGCTTCGATTTGTCCCCTGACAGTTTCTATTCTTTACACAACTTTACTTTTTTCTTCTTCTTTCTTGTGTACCAGTGGTCGTCATTTAGAGCAATTAGTCGACTAATCGACGCACATATATATAAATAAGTAAAACGCAGTGAGCTGGATAATTTAGCTTCCCCAGTACACACGAATAGTCTAATACTAGCGCATATAACAATAATAAAATGTATTTATCTCTGGTTTCAAACGTTCGGGCCGCCATGGGCAGGTAGCTAGGCTACTTACATGTTTAAGGTGGTACATCATGTTCGTTGTGGAGGAGTGATAGGCAAAGTTTTTCTTGCAAAGTTTGCATGTCACCTTCCTGGGGTCATCCTTCTTCTTTTCAAAATGATCCCATATTTTAGACGTCTTTCCCGACTTGGTTGGCTATTAATTAACTGTCTAACTGCGATGTCGAAGGGAAGCGTGTTAAAAAAAACCCACTGACAGTGAGTGAGTGTGACGACGTCCTGTATCTGGCCCTGCAAAAATTAAAAGCCCTCCAGCCTTTTATACAAAGGCCAGTCGCCAGTCACATAGGTTTCGACTTAATTTTGACAAGACATGGCTCCAAATGTTTTTGTTTTTTTTTCCTGCGACCAATCGACCAATGAAATTTTGGCCGGCTAATGAGTTTTTGGTCAACCAGTGCTTGGTCGACTATTTGGGGGCAGCCCTACTCTGCTGTTAATCACTTTGGATCAACTTTATATTTCAGCTTTATATTTCTCATACAAGGCATATAGATGTCTTTTAGTCATGATTTCCCCACCCTCATGTGCATTTTTTTAACGGGTCTGTCCCTCTATGATTTAAAAATACATTAATCCCAAAAATAACCTCGGATTCAGATGGTGCCAGCCAGGATGCAACATCACAAAGCACAATGACAGCCACACCAATGTCCATACACTTCGTATGCATTGCAGTCCACTGAAAGCCTTGTGTAATGTTAGTTCATCTTGCTAATGTTAATCGTAGTACCTAAAACCTTGCTCTGTATTAGTGAATCAATGTCACGTCAACAGAACATACATACAATGTTTAAGTAGCGCCATGTCAAGGTTGGAAGTACTACATCTTTAAGTACATGCTGTCACATCAACATAAATGCATATATATGCTCTTTAGGACATGCATTGTGGAGGTTTCAGAATGGAAACAGTATGTCACTGATGTGTTTATGTGAGTGATATAGACTGAGTGGACAGAATATATAGCAGACATGAATGTGTGTTTATTTACACGGGGTCAGAAGGCGTTGACAAAACTAACACTGATGTGTGGTGCCTGCTTATTACCCATTGTATGTTGGTATGTTTGAGTATAGCAAGAGGTGAAGGCTGTGGTATGACTTTTTATGTGAGTTAAAGAGACAGAGAATGTGACAGGACAGCATTAAAACATATATGCACATAATAACCCATGTACAGAGAATGTATAGATCAGAAACCAACACCCCAGAAGGACAGGTTCAAATGGATTGCAATAATGCATAACCAAATTGGAAAATTATTATATTTGCTAAAATATCCCACTTTTCCGAGGTTGAGAGTAGATTAATGCTTTATGGCTTTTTAGTGGCCTCAGGCTCAACAAGAGCTGACACAAACCCACGCTCTGTGTGTATGCGTTCTTACTGGCAAATGAATTTAAGTGCCAACTATGGCATAATATGCATGCAGGATGTTATGTATGTATGTATGTATGTATGTATCAAAGGGACAGCAAAGGGCTCTGGACATTGAGAACAAATAACCATATTATGTCTCCTAATGGCCTAATCCACATAGAGAGTAAGACATGAGAGGCTATAAGGATCAAAAAGAGCCAACATGCACACACGCAGAGCCACTTGGCAGATTTTCACTTCATAAACTTGCTTAAACATGCTCAGAAAAGACACCTGTGATTTTTTTTTTTCTTAACACCATCTGGCAGTCTGCCTTAATGTTTCATTTATGTTTAGCATAAATAGATTGAAAAGATTTGAGAAGGCTTACATTATTTGAATTGCGTTTAATCAATCCACTGTATATACTGTATATGTGATAGGTTTGGGAAAAAAAACGTGACATCTCAGGCAAAAGTAAGGAATATCAATTGAGCGCAGATCTATGGGGATATTTGTAAAAATTTCCTTTACTCCCAATATCAAGCAGAAATCCAAATCTAATGCAATGCTATACATCACTTTGGCTTGCAGCTAAGTCATCCAATTCAAACATAAAATCTCCATCAATCCTCAGAGCGATACAGGAATACCGCGATAGCCAATCAACCAGCAGAAAGAAATCAACTGTATTATCTCTCTGAATCAGCTTATCCATCTTTCCCTACATAGATATAAAACATGGGAGGGAGAATCATTTCAATTTCCCAACCAGTCAAAGACAAAATATAAAGACATGAGTTAAAATCCTCATCAGTAAAAGTCAGATTGGCTTCAATAAGACATAACTTGAATGAGCAAATGGCTCACAAAGGGGCAATATTAGCACTTCAATGGTGTTGATTGATTTATGGAGGTGATCAGGTTGAATTGATTCTTAGAGTACACAGACGCACATACATACACACTCAGACATAATAAACATTAATTAAAGGGAGCAGGTAGTAATCAGACACAGCTTTAAGAGGCTAGCCTGCTAGTGCACAGCTGTGCCATTCAAACCAACAGTCATCAGAAGCAGACAGATATACAAAAAGCACAATCCCTCGGCACGTATTCAAGAGCGAAAGCACGCAGCACACATGTAGCTTAAACACAGGATACACTCACAACGGCAATCTTGTTTACTGTTCCTATTTAACCACTTCCAACAAGTACGCTTAGTAGGTTGCAATATGTGTCTATTCATGGTTATGGCAAAAGCGTTACTATGAGCTCAGTCTTTTAATGGACACTGAGATGTGTGGACTAATAGCAGTTGAAAATAACTTGGACTGGTATATGTAGTGATACTTTTTGAAATAATCAATATACTGCAGTATTTATGACCATGACACAAACATATGAATGGCATATGAAACATATGAAAAAAAGGCAGTCGAAAAATGAGAGTGAATTTTCAGCACAGACACAAGGCACACCAAATGCAGGAGGCGGCTGGCAGGCCGACCTAGCTCTGACTGTGGGCTAATGGCACAAATGCAAACGAGAGGCCGATCTAAATGGCTTCAACTTCATTTGAATATGTATTATACCAGCTTTTGTGTGTGCACACAATTATGAATGTGACTCTGCATGTGCTCATAAATGTGTGCGTCTCTGTGCTGGTTGACTTGATATGCACTTCCCTCCTGGATATATGTGTTTTCAAGCTGCTTTGGCATACAGTAAACTATCTAATGTTTAATTAAACAAGGATACAGGGACCAATATGCCAGGCCTATACGTGTGCTGTTTTAAATCTGCCATTTGAATACTGTGAATGAGCTTTTCCAATGGAAAGTGAAGAGAGAGTGCTTCATAGAGGGTGTGTCTTTTCTGAGTGTGTGCATGAAGGCAAACGTATTTCTGAGTAACACAGAAAAGTGATTACTTCAGTGTGTGTCTCTTGTTACTGTGTTTGTGTTGCAGCAGATGCCAGGCCCTTGGGTGGCATATGGCTGAGTGGCAGGGCTATCAAATGGCCAGTTTTGTGTGTGCGTGTGTGTGTCCATGTGTGTGACAAGCCACCCGGCTGGGGCATGAGCAGGATTTGAACGTTCATCCAAAATTAGACCCTCTATATTCATCACCTCTGACAAAAACACACACACACATACACACACAAGCACCTCTATGCACGGGGGCTTGGCTAATTTGTACAGAGCAGACGTTTGGAGCTACTGTCCTCAATATCACAAATCCACAAGCGCACACATTTTACAGGTGTACAACAAACATATAATAAACCCAAAAAATTGTTATTAAGCATACACACTACCAGTACACTGACAAATTATTGCGTTATTGTGTTTCTGTTGGAAGGGATAGCAGGTTTTAGCTAGAAGTCACATCTATTTCTCTATTTTCTGATGCATTTATAGGCTATTTTCCGATACTACCATTCTGAACATATGTTGCAAATTGTCTGGGGAAAATACATACATCCATCAAGAGGGAAAGAGTTGCTGTTCTGGCCTGCTTTTAAGGGATGGCAAAATTAAAGTAGCATAGAATCTACATTGAGATCACTTAAGTTTCATGGAAAGTGAACGTAGAATATAGATTCTTTTCCCATAAATGTAAAATCGAAAATATTATCTGATGTTTAGAATAGTTATAAATGTGTACTAAAAACACGAACTGTTCATTTATGTCATTTTGTCTTGTACTGCAAAAGGCTGCAAATATTTGTAAAACAGCTTATTTCATCCAACTTGGAACTAATTCTTAATAACATATGTGCCCATGGGCTCATTACCCTTTACAAATAAAAACCTATAAACACCTTGAACAGCAGTGCACACATTTAATGTATTCATGATTGGTGACTCTTTACATTATACAAGTATTGCTTATCAATCATTTCAAAAGGCTGAGCTCTGACAGTAAACAGCCCCCAACTGCATTCAAGTAAAGCTGTAGCTGCCCTTTGCGGCTGTGGTGGTTGACATTGTGGCAGTGGGGATGGTTATTTCTCAGACTCCAGCTGTATTTTTGGTTGAATCTAAATAGCTATGGATATAGCTATGGTACCTGTACTGTGACTACTCTTTACTGCTCCAGTTATCATTAGCAAAGAGCGAATATTGTTAAGCCACAATATATGACCTGAGTTCAACAATACAGCTGCTTCAATAACATGCTCAGCCAGTCAATTCAGTGCACACATATCTCCTGCCTGTATTAAATGTTATTATAAACTAATTTGCCACAGCCATAATCATAAAAAGTGACTGCAGTCACAATCAGAGCAACAGCAAGGCTAACGCTCTGTCATCCCATGGCTGTAGTCATAATCACAGCCTGTCTCAATCAGCCTTGGCAGCAGTTGCTGAGAGAGCTGGGTTAGGTTGCTCTGCCAGTAAACTGTAATGACACAGACTTGAATCTCAGCCAGCCACAGCTGAGGGTATCGTTACTCCAAAATACACTAATGTAACATTAATTATGTAATAATACTTTTCAGCCTATTCCTGTCTGGATCAAAGGGCATTTAAAACATAATGCAAGGTACTGAAAAATTCATAGCAAAACATAAAAGAATTTCAGGAAGAAAAATCCACTGTGACCTTTCACGGGCTTCATAGTCAGAGACACACCATGACATGAGGAATGGTGAATGTCACTGTTGGGCAAGCAATATTCAAGCAGTTGTTAGCCAGACATGCAGAGAAAGTTAACGCGTAAAACTATAAATTTCTCTCCAAAATATATATGGAACCCTGTGTGCATGACTGTATTCGCTGCATATATAGCTTAAAACGATATCAATGACCTTTGAATGCCTCGAGAGGCTGTCGCTGTGACCTTGTTTGTCTGAACAAATACATGTTAGCCTCTACTCGCATCTGTTAATAAGCACTGGATAAAAACATATCACTGTGCATATTCGCCTGTGGTGAACTTGATATATAAACAAGCCTACTGTATGTACCCAATAAAAGCCTAGGGCAGTTTTGCCAACTCCATATACTTGTCTGCTAATGGGTACACACTGTCATGCTCTAATGTCAACAGGCACTTACCCATAAACAGGTCAGTGCAAGTGAAAATGACTCCATGCTACATTAGATTAATTAACCAGCCAATGTCCTCTCCAAGTCCCCCACACAGTAATCAATTTGATCTATATTTGCTGGCAAAGGTTATTCATTCATATATGGTACATTAGATACATAAACAACTTATGTCCTGACTTGTTCTAAGGCCTGAAAACAAACAATAGGAAATGTGAATGAGCACTTGCAATGTACAGACTATAGTACAGCTGCACGAGGCCTAAACGGTGCAATTTTAGTGTGGGCAGTGATCCGAGCCAGGGGGCTAAACATAAATGAATACAATTGAACATAAAGCTTTCATATAGAACTATTTTAAACAACTTGCAAACACTGAAACATTTTCCAGAGAAATTTAAGAAAAATCATAATGCAAGCAGAAAGTGAAAGCTTACAAACAAATCAGAAACACTTACTTCATCGTATGAATGTAGTAAACAATTTCTATATAAGTTGTACAGACGTGGCCAGGTATATCACCATAAATAGTATACTGTATACATAGATCTTTAATGTTACACAGGGGAACCAGTCATGTTCATTGTGAAGTGCAACCGTGTATTAAAAGTAAACAAAAGTGGGCCAAAAGTGCAAGAGCAGTTCAGCAATAATGCAGTAACACGGCTACGCCTTCATATATGATACATTAAAGAAAGGAGCCACACATCCTCAACAAAAGCCTCAAGCACCAGTTATCAACGTACTCCTAGGAAACTAAGGTTACTCACATTTTATATGCGCTACATTGGATAAACAAACCGGGCTTAATAGAAGCCCAAAAGCAAAGCTACTGACTCCACAAATACCAAATGTCAGTCACATTATCCACTAAATAATATAAGCCAAACACAACTGACATATTACCCCACAGTGGGTACATAACCATCCTGTGCCCTCAATATTCTGCTGAATTGTCATATAGCTTGTGCCAGATGTGTAAAAGGTTACACACTTATCAGAGGACAAAAAGTTATCCTATTGTCTATACTGTTGTTGCCGATGGGAAAATTAAATGCACTGGCTGTGTCTTAGTTGTACTATAGCTTTAGGACCTGTTGTCACTACATGTGTTGTCGTGATGAAAAAACACTCTCCAAACATTGTGATTGCAACATGGCCTTGCAGTGACTTGTACACATAGCGCCTCAGAGTACTGTAGTCACAACGCACTAAATACACACACATACGCATGAAAAGGCATGCCTTTGTCTTATAG
>OZ023160.1:20589869-20737369 GCA_963678695.2 Diplodus puntazzo | reverse complement strand
GAATTTGATCGTCATTAACATGTTACGCCCTTAAATATTCCTGGTTCGGAGGCCTCGCCCACTGAGGTCAAACATTGAATGAAGAAACTCTGGCAAGAAGAGAAACTTTTCCGAGATGGAGATCGGCATCCCGGCAGCGCCGGCACATCAAAGGCTCCATTCACTAATGAAATGTTGTGCAAAACTGAACAGGCCAAAATAATATGGCACACTTTCTCTGGGGTATACAGCAGAGTTCCCCCTGCTGGTCCGAGACGGAGCCACCTGCCCTTCAGCACCCCGAAGCAGCTCCACTGTGACCCGTGTGCGTGTGTGCGCACTGTTGAATCTGCGTTCCTGCTCTGTAGCAGGTTTGCCAGCAGGGTTATTAGGTATCCCGTTAACTAGTTGTCATGTTAGGCTATTTACATATTTTATTTTACAAAAAAGTGGTATCAGTAAAAGCGTAAAAAATAATCGGTTTTGATCTGTTCTAAATATGTGACTGCTTATGCTTAATGACAGCTGAGGTTTGTTTAATAATTATTTTCAGTCTCAGCCAGATTTTGCTGTGCTGCACCGCAAATCCACAGACTCAAATTTGCGTACCTGACCTCAGACCTGACGTGAGATCTGATCGTAGCTTCCGCTCACGTCCAAATTGATAAATGCCGAAGTTTGCGTGGAAATGGTCGTACGCACGGTTTTCTGCCGTACGTTCGTTTGATAAATGAGGGCCAATGTCTTTATATCTTTAACACAAGCTATGTTGAGTATTTAACACTATACGGTGATGAAATGCTCCACAGTAACTGTGAGGTTATGTTATAAAGAGGTATAAACAATTTGACATCAAATTTGACATCAGTTTGACCTCATACTTTATTCAAACTGAAGGTAAAATAAAAAGTAATTGATCACAGGTGTGTTCCCATTTACATTTCCTCCTTATGTCATAGTTAAGTATTTAGAGGGGAATTCCGGTATTTTTTAACCTACCCCTTAGAATTTCATTTTTTGGTGTATAAAAGATTCATATTTACTAACAACAGTGCAGTGGATCGTCTCAGCTGGCAGCTGCAATATTGCTACAATGACTACAACATTATCCATTGGGGCAATTCTGACCAACTGTTGTTAAACAAGAATTTTGGAAATAAATTCTTGCTCGCTGTTCTTCTAGGTAAACAAAAATTATCTGTAGGACTCGTAATGTTGTCAGACACTTAAAATAACGTCAGACAGAACTTCTACTAGGTGTAACATGGTGTTCGGATTTGCCCCAAAGGATTACGTTGTGTGTTAAATCATTTATACACTAAAACATGTAAACATAGGGCTCAGGTTTAAAAATACTAGAATTTTCCTTGTAAGAACTGAGAATTAGTTGGGGAAACAGTCAGCATTTACTGGAAATCCAGCATCATAAAACTTAAGAGTTTATATTTCAGATGTAAGGCCATCATAAGGGATGTCTTACAAGCAGACAGGTAAGTTACTTTCAACAAGAAACCCCTATTGGTCCCAATAAGACTTACCTACTACTTTGCTAATCTAAATGCTGCACTGAACAAAAGTTCCAGGTGAATGTTGACACCTTGTAGTTCATTGTTTTTCTGCAGCTGGTTTTCCACAGCTTTGGCATCCCTGCCTCACCTAACGATGCCTGTTAATTATAGCTATTTATTAGCCCCAAACAGGCAATTAACAGGCCTTCAGCACAACAAGCAAACACACTAATCTATACGCAACACATTGAGCGATGACTCCATTGAAGATTATGAAGAAAAATTAAAATGAAGGCCAAGGATGTGAATAGGTGTCAAATTTGAAAAGGCTCTTTGTTTTCTTTTTTCCTGTTCGATTCCATAAATATTGAGCTCATTCTTTTTTTCCTGAGGTGTTTGTTTTTGTTCCTTTGTCTCGCTTTATCCTTTTATTATGTGGAAGCTCTAGCTGTTATTTTCCTCTTTATCTTTCAGTGACTTTCTTCTTTATTCAACAAATCTGTCCAGGGTGTTTTGTGGGAGAAATGAGTAATGGTGCCTGTTCATGTCACTCTTAAAGCAGTGTTAGAGTAGCAAAATGAAATCAACAAAACAGCAGATGTCCTTCTACAGAGAACAAGAGTAAATATTTCAAAATAAACTGATTCTGCAAGCTTTGTAAATAAGGCTGGGATTTCCCTACCATATTACACAAAAGCACACACACTTCTGACAACTTATATCAATATGAGTCTTGAGACCATCAACCTGCTTTGAATTTTAAATCATGGAAAATGTCATGCGTTGTTTGAAAGTAAAAACAAAAGTAGCATAGGGAAATAATAGTCATTGCAAAAAGTTATTAATAATATACAGTCAATGCAGTTCTAACATCATAATCAGTTCCTACTAATAAACAACAAATATCTGATTGATTTTCAACAGAAATTCCATTTTGTCATTTTAAGCTTTACCATGGCTGACTGCATGTTTGCGCCTAAATATTATTGTGTACACATAAAGCTGGGCTATTGATTAGATGTCAACAGCAGATTTATGGTTCTGCAGTGGTGTTGCTGTCGGTGCATCTAGACCATTAAAACATGTCTGGAAGTGATGCTTTGTTTGTTTTTGAGAAGTAGCTTACTTTCTCTATCTCATATCTCATATAAAGATAAGATCTCATATCTTTATGTCAAAACCTCTGAAACTTGTAACTGATTTGAGAGCATTGAAGAAACATATTTGTATAATGACTGACAAAAAAGAACATATTAGAACAGAGAATGGTCTGTGGGACTGCTGAAGAGCTTATGGGAGCAGGGGGGAAAAGTTGAAACAGACCAATTACAGTTCTTTCTAGCTTAACAAAACTACGGCCGCAACCTCCGCTCTGCCCCCTACATACACATGGAGAACAATGACATTAGCCTTTAGCGTACAAATCAATCCTTCTCATCAAACAACCAGCAAAGGGCTGAAAACAACGATTGAAGATGCTCAGAAAAGAGAAACTTCTGCTAACTATTTATAGAAATAAAAGAAAAACTTTAGTTTTCTCAGAGATGTCAGGATGTGACAACTAGGGAATAATTCTTGTCACAAAAACACATACAAAGAACATAACAAGGCCAAAAACACCCTATTTTTTATTGCCTTCATTTAAACTCAAAACTCTTTTTTCCTTACAGACATACACACGAGACGTACGCACACACACACATGTGCGCGCACACACACACACACACACACGCGCGCACACACACACACACACACACATACACTGCCTGCAGTCAGTTAATGTATCACTTTCCCCCCCTGCTGTGCCCCAGTTTTTGTAACTCAGCTATAATGAGAATAAAGCCTTTACAGTAGTGATCCCATATTCAGCCTTATACACACAATTCATTTACAGGGCCATGTGTGCAGTGTGTGCACCCAGACACGTGTATATGTGTTTTCTTCTCTTAAAACATGTAAGTGTCACTGTTCTGTGTTGTGTGTGTCTATGCACGCAAGAGACCAGAAGTAGGTACCTTAAGGCATTAAATCAAATACCAAGTTTACAAAACCTCATGTTTACTTACAGCTGGTCAGTTGCTTTCACTAATGTTTCTAGTTATTGTATTTTTTACTTTTGTCTAGTCCTTTACAGAGATTTTAGCAGTTGTGATTTAGATTCTGCTTATTGATATTATTAAAGCCTGTTCCCAGTAATAAAAGTAAAGTTACATTGCGCTTCCACTTGCATTCATTCATTCTTTTGGTTATGAGCAAAAACCATGATGCACAATCCTACTTTTTCAGGAATCAATAGGCAGAAACAAAAAGTAACTCCAGATACTCATCTCTAATACATATAACTTCATCCAAATTTCACGCTGGTACTTAAACACTCAGTCCTAATATATGTCCACACATATCCTGTGTGTGTGAGAGAGAGAGCAGGTGTAGTTAGTTAGTGATTGCTGAGTGAACGGATATAAGGCAGAAGAGGAGTGAAAAGCAAGACTGGTGTTATTAGCCTCTGGTGGTTTCCACATAGATGAGATATATAGGTCTACCAAACTCTGACACTAAATCTCTTTATCTAGGGAAGAACAACAGTGCAGGGTATAATGACTCAGGTAATGTCAGTGGCATTGAAGAAAAATAATCTGTTAAAAGGGCACATTTCAGGAAAAGAGAAAGAAATCACGTCCCTACTGACAAACACACTGTTGGTAAGTTGAGAGCCAAACTTGTATTCAGTGTATTAAATGCTAACTGGGACTGACTGTAAATAGGATCTAACAACAAAACTGACTCATTCATTTTCTCCTGAAAATTCAATAAGTAATAAAGAGATGATAGAAGAACATAATTTAAATAAGCTTCAAAATTGTTCAAGGTAAGGGTAAAACAAAATGGATAAAAAGCACAAATTTAGCAAATTGTACTATGGTCCCTTAATCATTTTAATACCTTTAAGGCCTCCAGTTGAAATAATTGATAAAATAACAGAGGATCTTTTTTTTTTCCTTAAAGTTCCTTTGGACAAGTGGATAACCTGTAAACATACATCGCTCAAGATAAGAGCTCTGCAACTACCAAATAAAATCAATGAGCAAATGCAAGATTTCAAACAGTGTTAACATGTAATTTACAATGGACGATAAGCTTTCCACACATTGTTAAATGAGAAGCTAAAGTAGCTAACAAAGGAACCTGTGTAGTTTACATCCATCAGTACAAGGTGAATTAATCCCACAGAGATTGGCTGAGTTCGACCTCTGTCTTGACAAAGTATGCACGACTGTGAATGTGTGATACTGTGATAAGCTGAGATTTAAATGGGAAGGGGGAATGCAATGGCTATTTTAGAAACATAAATAACATTCACATACCAAATAACTCTTTCCTGTACCTAGATCTCACCCCCTCCCTCTCTCACGTCGTTCTCTGTGAGCCATTGCTGTTGAAGTTAGCCGGGTTGGGCTGTCTGAACCAAACATGGAATGAAAATTAGATGAAGTTTTGATCCCTAAACAGCATGAGAGTAAGGAAGGATGGCAGGAGGGAAGAAGGAAAAGTCAAATCATGGTTTTAGCGCGTAGCCTGAAACCACGCATCTGAATTTCCATATAGATTGTAGCAAGCTTTGTTGAATCAGGTTTCAAATATTTCTAATGACAGGCTACGTTAAGCAATCAGCCACAGACAAACAATTACTAGTGCTGATAAGCCTGCATACATGCATACATAAAAACACATATTCCTTCATTTGTGTGCATGCTCACACACAGTCAGGCTCCATGATAGACAAGACATTGGAACAACTCCCACGATCACAGCAAACACATAAATGCTGTACTTGCACAGACAAAAGACAAATAGCTAGAGACACACAGCACACAAATTCAATATAATTAGCTTTGATGTTAAACTGAGACTCCATCCCTGACAGAATGGCCCTCACTAATGGTGACCCGCTGTTTACGGCCCAGTCAATTGGGGGACTAGAAGGAATTGTACCCTTAAGTAATAATCAGTATTGATAAAGTTGTGAAAGTTCCATCTGGCCTAGGTAAGTGTTCACAAGTCCAACAGAAAATAACAAATATCCTTTTTAAATCCACATAAAAAGCTGATTACCATAAAATCTAATAACATACATCAGCAAATGACAGGGAAATGCTCTAATAACTGACTTATAGCTTTCTATAAGTTTAACAAAAAATTATCTTTGCATGTACATGCCAAAACATAGAAGAAAAAAAAACGTATTCTCTTCTTCCATATGCTATACATATATGTCTTATTGTTGAACATCGATGAATGTTAGATGTATGAAAAAAGCCTTTCCTTCATTAAAAGGAAATTAACTGCAGCTATTTTCACACCTCAGCCATCACCAGTTGTTCCTACACCTCCTTTTAGGAGAAAGGCTTAAGATGATATACTTTATCATACCAATACAGTATACGGTTGATTTATTCTAAAGACGAGAGAGAATCCATTAAGACAGCCAAACAGCTGCAGAATATATTGAAAGCTATACACACATAACACAAACACACATACCTTTCCAAATGATGCTTGCTAAATTGGAGCCCTATTGACTGAATCAGGAAGCATTCACACTCCTGTCTAAGAAACCATTTAGCTACACAGGCCCTAAAACCCCTTCCTCATTCATTTCTCTGTCCCTTTCACTCTGCCCCCCCCCCACACACACTCCCTCCTACCACCCCTCCATTCAGATGTCAGTCACATAGCATGCTGTTAAAATGAGGTAGCTTCTAACCCATGGTTGCCTGTGGCCTACTGCTGCATGTGCGTGAGTGTGTTTAACTGTGAGTGTGCGAATCCGTCAGTGTTGATGTGTATGAGTAAGACACAGACTGACGCCTTTGGCCCAACAAATGATAACAATCAACAAGCCTTTATGGCACACCCTTTGTCACTTTGAGAAAGAAAGAGTGCAAGTGTGAGACAGGGTGTCATAGTAGAGGGGATATTTTCCTGAGATTTTATTATAAATGGAGAAAAAACATTTCAACAAAGCAAGCCGACCGAGGCATTAGGATGTTGTCAAAAATATATTCAGCCAAATTCTATTTCCTGATTAAGTTTTAGTGAATTAACCTTTTCAAACTGTTCTAAAAAACAATAAGCTCTTTGGCAACACAACCTTGGCACCATGAAAAGTAGATAGAATGATTTGGCTGAGTGCTCCCAAATGTTTTCAAAGCAAAATCCATTAATCTAACTAGGTTAAATGGCTGTTTTCATGTCAGTGTAAAGAAATGCTCAAGTTTTCACTCGTTGCAAATGCACCAAAACACAAAATTTAGGGATTAAAGAACTAACTTCTTCAAAGCTCAATGTATACCTCAGACAGGCGTTCGTTAGGTTAGGATTTGGACGGTCTATGACCAGCAAATCAGGTGGTTTTGTTTTCTCAAATATCAGCATTTGTTGTGTCTTATTAATTGCATAGCAGCCCATTCGTTTAGAAAACGTGCCTACGCCTCGGAAAATGTTAGTTCCACGCTTTCCCCTCTGTGGTAAAACAACACCAGCTCACTAAGTTGTTACTAGCTGCAATGCTTGGCAGAGGTGTGTACTGTTTGTGAGTACTGTATGTCTCTAGAACAAAGCTATAGCTGTGGTGTTGCATAAATTAGAAGAAATAAAGAACCTGGGAATATTTCAAAGGCAAATGTTTGTTTGGCACTGGACTAAGTAGGCTCACATGTGTGTTTGTAGTTCTTTTGTGGGACCAGACGTGTGTGTTGTGCAAGTCCCTGTTGTGTAACCTTGACAGATTGAGAGCATGTCTACATGGTTATAGTGCTCTTCTATACAGTAGCACAAGAATACCATGTCTTTGGCAGGCAGCATTGCAATGTGGGTGGAATACAAATACAGAGGTCTCATTCCATTTGTTCCATTTCTTTTGCCTTTGATCAAACAGGAAGAGCAATATTACCCAGCACACTTGGATATTATTATCCAAGACTCCCTTAAGCCAGGGAGTAAATCAACCCATTTTTTTTTGTCAATCAGCCTTGTCATACAAAGGTCTTCTCGGTATTCATCAGAAACTCATCAGACCTGCTATTAATTAAAATACCAGAGAAAAAATGCTAAGAGATCCAAGAAAAGTGTAATTTGCAGAGAAGGATATGTAATAATAATTCCTTTAATGTATGCCTCAAAACCATCCTCATGTATTTCAGGAGTTGATTTGTACTTTTGCTCACCCAACATATTTGTAAGAATAAAGTGATGTAGCTCTCATGAACATATCTTATAAACACTGCCTCTTGCTGCCGACATGCTCCATTCATCCTCCATATTCAATCACCCTCTTTCTTTTAAGACAAGATAAATTCATAAATTTCTGAGCCCAACAGATAGCGGATATTGGGATGAAGACAAAATAAACTCTTAAATATCTTTCTTTCCCTGTTGGAAATAATAACATCGATGTATCTTTGTTGAAACGTTTGATCTGGTCGTTTAACCTTCCTTTTTTATGCTGGTCAAGTTAATCAAGGGTACAATTAAGTCCCCTCCTATGATGGTAAATCCTGTCTCGATGTCATTTTGTTTTTTCTGAACGTCTGGATTTTGGAAGATATTCATTGCTACCTCTCATCGGGTTAGCAGACAGGCCCTGTACAAAGTGGCCTCAGGTCAAATCTGGTCTCAGATTTCGATATCACCCCAGCCCCCAGTGTGTTGACTTTGGAATGATAATAATTGATAATAAATGCAACAGATCTCTCAAATCCTTTATACTTATACATTTGGAATTCCTTCAAGTTTATCTTCTTGCTTCCATACAAATGAGTCTTCTAGATTGTTATTATATGATGCAGGGCACAGCTTTCCTTGAGCTCCTTGTGCCTCTCTCCCACCTCTCCTCATCTGCTTTTCCTATACAAAGCTCTGGCTGTGTTCAGAAATACATGCAGTGTGGTTTCCGTGTGGCATGAGAAATAATGACAAGACTGACAGTGTTCACTATGAAGGCTTAAAGAAAAATCGATTATGTTCC
Organism: Diplodus puntazzo; assembly: GCA_963678695.2. Lineage (NCBI taxonomy): Eukaryota > Metazoa > Chordata > Actinopteri > Spariformes > Sparidae > Diplodus > Diplodus puntazzo. The sequence continues at coordinate 20,728,855 of OZ023160.1, read as the reverse complement.
TGAACACCACCCGGTGCCTATGTGTGCAGCACTAATAGATAACTGACAATTATTCTGACAACACAATTATAAGGGGCAGACATATGGTATCTGTTTGTGTAGAGCATACAGGTTATGGGGAATCATTAGCAAACCGTCTAAAACTAACCCTAACTGATGGAGATGTGCAGGAACAAGCGTGTGCGGTGCCCCTCACACTATTAAGTACAGATGTGTGCTGGGTGAGTGAGGGTGTTTTATATCTGCTTATTCTCTCAGTGTGCCATTTACTAAATCAACATAAGTGCATCAACTGCCGCTCAGCAGCTACTGAAAGTTACAATGTAGTCTCTCCACCTGGCATCTCTGTCTGTGTTTAGATTTCCTTTTAGGGGACACAAGCAAACACTGTATCTGAATGAAGTAAAGGAGACAAAGCCATGTGGCGAAATAGTAACACAGAGGGAAATGCTTTTTTTCCCAGCAATATTTTTATCTAGAATGCATCCCGAATCAAATTTCAAAACTACCACCATGTTCACATTTTCATTTATTGCTTTGTCTGCAATAATTACCATATTGGCTATGGCACAGTAGCTGCAGTTATCAGTTTAAAAATAACTGAAACATAATCAACTGTCTTTGTAAGGTAGCAACAAAAGAACTTAACTAACTTAAATGACTTACTAACTCACTTAATATACCTTTAAAGCCCTACATTTACATAATTTAAGACATTTACAGATAGTGTAGAGCCCTGCTGAACCTAGAGAAAAAAATGGCTTTCACAGACGTAGTCTGACAGATGGATAAGACAAAAAGAGAGAAATAACCAACATTTCTGTCTCTATTTCCCCTCCTTCCACTCCCTCCTTCTCTTGCCCTGAATAGTCAGTTAATTAACAGAGCAGGAGAAAAAAAAGTGTGGCAAGCAAATGTCAAATTCGATAAAGACAGAGGTTAACTTCTCACAACAATGCAAAACAACAGCAGCTTAAAAAATCTCATTCTACAATATTAAAGTAATTAAAATTGCCAAAAGGGACGATAGCAAAATAGTACTTGTTTAGTTTAGCAAACATGTGGGAGAATATAAAAAAAGTGATCTGTTGGGGAGAGAGTGAATGGTTAGACTAATTAACTTTTTTTTTTCTTTTTCTTCAAATGATAAATAATTATGTCAACTTCTGTGAGGCAAACTGGGATTTCAGAATAGCTTAAGGGGGAAAGTTTATTGAGTGTAATTAAGTGTTTTATTTTTCTGCAAACGCCGCCTTTCTCTTGTTAGTCTTTCATTATCAGCCTTTCATTAAGCCACCTCCACCTCGTTCTCCAAATTCCAGTTTTCTGTGTTCGTCTTGTGCGGCTGGGCAGGTGCAACAGGCCATGTTGACAGCTTGTCCTTCCTCTCTTGCCGCAGGGAAAACTGTCACCCCTGTCATTCAGGGCTATGAACACAGCATGGAGAATGTATGTATGTGTCTGTGTGTGTGTTCTCAGGGGACTGTGACAGTGTGGGGTGAGAGGGGCTTTATTAGCTCTGCCAGAAACAGCTGAATGCACGGACACTCGCGCACACACACGTTAAATTTGCTCAGGATGACTAAAGCATGATGGGAGATTCACAACCACAACCTGGAAGGGGAAAGCCTTTAGGGAGCAAAACTTTACACTAGATGACACGGTGATGCAGCAAAGGGAGGGAGGTTTGTATGTGAGTAGTGTTTTCATACACTTTTTCTAACTTCACACATTTGCACAGGGGAATAAACTGTGGTCACTTCAGACAAACAACATCATAACAAGCATGCCGGTAGTGCTGTGCATAAGCCCTGACGCTCACTGAATCTGAAACTAATTTCTTATAATATCAACACAGAAAACAGGAACAACAGAGGCCTATGGGTGAAAACATTGCTTACGACCATACTGGTCTTCACGTCTTAAACACTGCTAAAGACCAGACTCTCAACTGAACTGATAGCAATCGTCCACTAACAACGCTGAAAATATCTGCTATATTGGACAACTTCATATATAACTGTGTCAGAACTTGTAAACAGTACCTTCATTTTTCACTTTTAATGCTGACTTGATGATACTGATTACCAATAAGGTTGATGCTTATTCTCAAAAACTCATAACCATAAATCTGGCACTACAAAATGCAGCTATTTGATTCTTAAACTCTGTCTTGGGACCAATAAATGAGTCAAAACTACACCAGACGTATTTTCAGGGTGAGACACCACCGCTCATGTGGGACCCAGGCAGCAAAAAGAACCAAGCAAGATCCTATACTCCGAAACAAAAGACAAAAGCTCCAATGTAGCTCGGGGGGTTACACAGTCGAGGCCTCAGAGAGTCAATGTGTGTGTAGTATCTGTGTGTGTGACTGTGTGCGTCCACTGCGGGGCACTGGCCCCAGACAAAGTGCTCCGCCAGCTTTCTGCCCACTGGTCTTTTCATTGCTGATGGATGGGCCTTGTTCAGCACCATCTGGCTATAGGATATTTCACATTAATCATCACAAACACGCGCACGCACACAGAGACATACAAACACTCACACTTCTGTCTCTTAAATATACACATGGCACATGAGTACAATATGTAAATGAACATGCAAGAAAATATGTACAACACTGCTGAAAGAAAGTGAAATTAAGGGACAGACAGACAGACAGACACAGACAGACAGAAAAAAAGAAAGAAAGAAAGAAAGAAAGAAAGAACATTTATGCCCACTGCACAATCTTGTTTGTGTTTTAGCAAGCCATTTTCTACATTTGTGATTCAGAGCTAGCCACGGGAGATTAAGAACCAAGCATGGTGCAAAAAAAACAATTAGTTCATTTAAAAACATTGTTTCATTTGGTTGGTAGCCAGGAGCTATGGAGCAATAAAGCCACACTAACCCAGCGCCCCCCACCCTGACTCAGTCTTTATTAATGACCTTTTCATATCTATAAGAGAATGTGCACTAACCATGATGGTTGTAAAGACAACAATTTAGTGCTTGCATCTCCCTTTCTCTTTTTGCCCCCCCCGACACACACACACACACACACACACACACACACACACACACACACACACACACACACACACACACACACACACACACACACACACACACACACACACACACACACACACACACACACACACACACACACACACAGATGTGCCAGTAAACACATAATATCCTTACATAAACTGTAAGCTGAAAGGCCAGACACCCAGGGGAATTTAATGTAAAACGGGGGACATTATCAGACTTCATTTATTTCTATCTAACGGCTATATGGGCTTAATACAAGCTGATTTGCCTCAGTGTTTCCATGGTGTATGGACATGGGCAAAGACAGGCAGAACCGTGGTTGATCTGAGAGGAAGCATGCTTGACATTAGATTTATTATCATTAAATCATATCTCACGGCTATCTGGGTTTGTAATGCAAGCGGATTTATGTGCACATCTACACAATCTATGGAAAAGAAATAAGACCTACAGGAACATGGCTGCAAGTGCGATTTAAGAAATGTGCTTGACATGTTAAAAATATATATGTATGAGGGCTATCAGATAGCATATAATGGGACAGGATTACCTTTGACACATTTTATCCCCAAAACGTAGTGAACTTGGCAAGGTTATCAGTGAGTCAGTTTAAATATTGGTCCCTTGCAGGGATTAAAAACATATTATGTTATGTAGAAGTAATAAATATGGTAGATCAGAGGAGTAATTGATGCTATCGGTGCATTTTTATTTGCCTCTTAATATGTAATTTATTTGTCAACATAGTTGACAATAATGTGTTTCACAGCATGAAAAAAATCTGAATTTTATAAGCCAAATAGAAATGAAAAAATTCTTTATATTAAAATTTCTAAAAAATTACTTATACAAACAAATACTAATTTTAAAAGAAAATATGGATTCGCTGTTTTTTTATGGTTAGATTTCTAACATTGTCTTCTAGGAAAGGGCATTTCGGTAGGTTTGACTCTGGCTCTGACTGCGGTCATATTTCATATTTAGCCTTAACTTTGGAATGGACAGGGGGTTCATCCCTGAGGATCTCAAGCTTCACACTGGCTCGGCGAGAATTAAGAGCTCTCAGATCTGGCAAGACAACACAGTGCCTTTAAAGTGGTACTTCACACAAAGTCTATCTTTTGGGAATTAAACACCCAGCTCCTTGTGTGCTGTATTTTCACAAAAAAACACACATACATACAGATGGACACAGAAGAAGGAGATTTTGCTGCAGAAATGGAGAGACTGAACTTACAAACCACGACAACTAATCACAAAATTTCTGTTTTAGGTGCCTTTATGGAAGTGTTGTCCAAAGCTTTCAAGGCATTTTCAATTTCTTAGCTTATTTGTGTATTTCTGGGGATTTGGGGGACATTACAGGACATTTGCAGAGGCATACTATAACTCCTTGAGCAATATAAACATTCTTGAATCAGCATGTTCACAAGATACACAAGAACAAAGTGTTCAGTAATATAAAGTTAGATAGAGACATTCAGGCAACAGCCGGCTCAATATGATCTACTGTCACACAGTTGGTTTCTAAATTCCTCTGAGAATTGTAAAGCATGTTCAAGAATACTTAATATCTAATTTAGATGCAAACCTGTTAATGTATTATGAAGATATTCTCTTCTAAAGTCGCTCAATTCACATTCCCTGCTTGTGTTGTCTGTTTTTGTACTCACATGTATGAATGTGTAATTCCATGTGTACTTCTATTACTGCTTGTGTGTGTGTGTGTGTGTGTGTGTGTGTGTGTGTGTGTGTGTGTTTCAGTGCGTGGGAGGCAAAGAGCCATGCCTGCCACAGTGAAAACGTGTTCTCTCTTACATCCTTTTAATTAGTATGTAACATGTAACAGCGGCACCACAGGCACAACTCTTCTGGAGGTATAAACTCAAAAAAAAAAAAACTTAGCTCTGCTAAATGACACAGTGTGACACCTGCATGGAAGCCTTCAATAACTAACGTGTTCACAACATGTGCCTTCTTGTACACTACTTTAAAATATTAATTTAAATGACCACAGCATAAAAACAAAGGCGAGAGATTTCTAGATAGCCATGTACACGGACTTATTATAGTCGAATATGACAAAATGCAACTTTTCTTTTGACAGATGAAAAATGTGGTGACAGTTGTTGTCATGGGGTTGTCATTCACAGAAGGATGTCTACATAAGAACTATTCAGCAACAAACATACACGCACACACGTTGTTGTCACTAGGGTCTCATCACCATAAGCATGCCTAAAGAGAGGCATGTTCAGTCTACTGTCAGAATGTGAACCTCATAATGTATGAGCTCGTATACACATAAATATTGGAATACGGGCATACACATACGGTTGAGGAGATTTATGTTTGACCTCAGAATTCAATCTCTCTGACACACACTCGTACTCTCACAATGTAATCAGGAACAAACACTTGAGCTGTCCTCCTCCACTAGATTGCTGACAAGAGGCATCCATCTTGAGGAGACATCCAACTCATCATAGCCATAGACACAATATGATGATGGTGACCTATACCAACTTTTGGTGTCAAGTGAAGGCTTCTGTTCTAGAGGTGAATGAGGTTTTATACTCAGGGCCATTATGAAATATGCAGACAAAAATAGTTCACTATACTAAAAGACCAAGGGCAAAACTTACGCAGGCAGATAGATACAGAAATTTAAACCGGGGAAGTTATACAGGACCACAAACACTGAAATATGTCTTACCTTATGGTCATAAGGGTTATAAGAGTGGAAGAGTTGTGACAGCTCTTTAGTCCTCTGCTTCTTCTGTAGACAACAAAGATATAAAATACATTTAAAGTTTAAAAGCCACTCATATGATGCGTGCATAATACAGATAAAAAGACCAAAGACAAGTCATTGAGATGTAACTGTAAATAACTGAGTTTATACTTAGATTAAACCCCACTGATCTAGATGGGGAAAATGTCACTTGCTTTATGTTCTTGATTTGACGTTTAATCTATGTCCATTTGTTGGTCGGTTTGTCAGCAGGATTACACAGAAACTACTGAACGGATTGCAACAAAACTTGGACGGAGGATTGGTCTCGGCGAAGAAGAGACCCTGTTACCTTTTGGTGTAGATCTGTGTAAAGACATGAATCCCGGATTTTTCTCAACATACTTAACATGGATGCAAATGCATGGATCTTGATGAAAAAAAAAGCGGACATAGGTTTGCGGTCCAATTCTGATTTAATATAAGTTAATTAACGGATGACAATTTAAAAGATACTTCCTTTAAATTTTCTCACTTTGCTTGATTTGCTTTGTTTGCAATATTATTGTGGAAAGCACATTTGTAACACTGTATCCTCATTGTATCAAAGATCACAACACATAAAGGAATGTTTCTGGAAACTCTCGGAGAAGGTAGTCATATAATGTAGGCAATATATTTCTCAGTGTATCCACACATCTACTTTTAGTATTTGTGTGTTGTAAATTAGACACATTAATCACTTGTCTTGCAACACTGATCAGGATTTCTACACTTTACATCAATCTAGGGTATTCACTTAAAAAAAATAACAAATTTAAAGTTGTCACTGATCAGTGTAGATACCTTTTTGTATATGCATTTCCTTGGAACAATCATGATCTAAAGTATTGTTCCTTGGCATGTCCTCATTCTGTTCAGTTTGTCATGCAGATAGAGAAATAATACATATAGTATGAATATGAACATACTTTCACTCATGCTAACTTATTGGGTCACTTAAACAGAAGAGAAAAAAAGCCCCATGGTTGAGAACAACGCCTACAGTAATTCATTAAATCTATAAAATGTGGACTATACAGAGAAAAAAAAAGACATTTGTTTGCCTACCAGCTGTGGCAGAGAGATTTATCATTTTTTTTCTTGCTCAAAATCTGCCCTTAACCTTGTATGTCCTTAATGCATAATGAGATGCACGAGCGTGAGACATGACTGTTTGATGTGTGGCAGTTGTTAATGCAATCAGTTACATGAGGCCGACGCAGTTACAAAGAGTGCTAATTAGCGCACTGATCAGGCCGTGTCTGGCTAAGGGGGAAGGATATATATGCTATTGTAGCTTAAGGGAGTATGCATTCATTGCTGTGCACTCTCCTCTTCCCTCCGTCTTTTGACGGAGCTGGATTCAGTGTCCTTAGGCCAGATCTGTACATATGGAGCAGCAACCTACAAGTTGACTATCACACACAAGCATCATTATAGCATGACTGACAAATGCAGCTTCCGGACAGGCAAAGGCAGCTTGAGGATGTGGTGAAGGGAAAGATGGATGCAGAGAAGGACGAAAAATCAATTAAAATGTACAGAATTTATAATCAAGTTGGCAAAGATGGATAAAGTTTTTAAAAGTTAGCATGAAACACTATGAACTGAACAGATATCTGCACATGAATGAAGTATCTGTAGGCAGGAAGTTAGATTTTCATTTTGGAAACTTCTGGGCAAGTTTGTAGTTTTGGTTGCCATCCAAGTTGCACTACTCAATTAGGTTTGAGTTACATGCAGGTGAACAGTCCATTTGGAGAGTAAAATAGAATGCATAGGTTGAAATGCCTGCGGAATACATTTTTGGTTCTAATTCATCTGCAATCATATCCAGATAAATTAAGGGTTGGCTCTGAACTCCAACTCTTAACGCTCATGTCTCAAGTTGCTAATCAGACTGCAAACAATTATGCCCAGAAGAGGACGTCTTGGCCGGGATATCCATTATCTACATATCTAGATATCTTCCGGCTACACTGGAAACCCCAAAACATTGGCTGCTGGCTAAATTGCAGGCTACAGGGGTTCAAAAATTGGCATGAAATTACATGACTTTGCTAAGATAATATTCTAAGACAAAAAAAAATGCAATTAGGTAAGAAAAAAACTTCTGAAAAGGACACTGTGGCAAGAAAAGTAAAAACACAAAAACAAGGGAAGGGAGGAGAAAGAAAGGTTTAAGGGTACAGGTGTATTCCTTGCCCTTGGCCAACTACCATTTCCAATTTGTCGTTCTGTCTCTTGTGAGGCTGATCCTTTCATCACTCTACTTCTCATCACTCCTCGCCCTACTCTCCATTCCTTCCATTTGTGTACACCTTCACTTATTTTCTTCCCCATACTCCAATTCTAGCCATCCCTTACACATTTCCCTGTTCACCCAGGACTCTTGTGAGCCATACAGTCCTGTAAACATTGGCCCTGTCTTTCTACCATTGTATCAGTCTTGTTTTCACCTGATTCCTTCTCGCTTTCTCTGCCAAAGGGCTCTCCAGAATCTCCAAATCCTTTTTTCTCATTGTCTTTGCCTTTCCACGTATCCCTCGGTGCTCTACCTCTCCCATGCTCCCTGTGTTTTTCTCCAGTCAAGGAATACTCATACTAATCATTCCGTCTCCACTCTCTCACCCATCCTCCCCCTTGTAAGTCTTTCCCTCCACAATCTCACTCACTCTCTCTCGCTCTGCCTGGAGCACCTTAGGTGAGAGCAATTCTCTCATCATTTCTCCTTAACACCACTCTCTCTCCTCTCTTCCATCCCTTCATCACTCTCACCATCACTCTGTATTCAGTGATGCTCAACTGTGTGTGTGTGTGTGTGTGTAACTGTAAGACAGATGTAACCGCAGGTAAGGATTTCTCAACCACCAATGAGCTCCCAGCAGAATTTAGCCAGCTCAATAGCACACACCAACACAGGCTCACACATTGACTCACAAATACAGTACATGGTGTACTTTCAAAATTGACTTAAGTGAAAAAATGTGCGAAATACAAGGAGATTCTAAGGCCAACGTCAAAACGGAGGGAAGAGCCAATAAAAAAGAAAAATGAAACAGACAACAAAACAGATTAACGATACAACATGGTGAATAAACAGAGAGATCTGCTTCCTACCTCCTACTGTGACAGGAATGAGTGAAGGGGTAACCTCATCTCATTACATGTTATTTTAGAGTCTTGTAGTTTTAATTGATGTGCTACTTGCATGGAGGTTAGGGGTTGACATTTGTGAGATCCTCAGTTTAAATCCCTAGACTAATGTGAAAAAAGCTGGCAGGGAGGTGAATGAAAGATGTTCTCATTAGCCCACAACAGCTGCTGTCGGGGTGCCCTTGAGCAAAAACTCTGCCCAAAGTTGCACCTGTGGAACCAATCAGTAGCCAATAGCAGAAGCCTGCGCTGGGGAGACGGAGATATGTAAACTTTGCTAGCTGTGGTTTAAATAGGCCATGCCCGCTCCGTAAATATGCCATTACATATACATGGACTGGCTTAAATCTCACCCACCTTTCCTGGATCAATGGACCCAGAGACTTGAGGGCAAGAATGTTGTGGAAAGTATATTGTCGAGATTGCAACTCTAGAGGGACATTTATTTAGAAAGATGGCTTCCGGTCATACTGTACCTAGCGAAGTGAACACGCTAAAATATGTAGTTATCAATTATGTATGTCGTGTCTTATCACTTTCTAAACCAACACTGTCCATGTATGTAAAGTTTTGTTAGACTTGAGAAAGCAATTTTGCCTTATATTATTGGCTCTATTGATTGGTTATAATTTCACCAATGCTGATAGTAAATGTTATAACTTTTCCAATGTTGGGTCAATAATTTAATCATATCTTCTCCATTACTAATAAAAAAGGCACACCTTATCAAACTCTGCATTTTGCATGGATTTGTCAACCTGGATGGCAGCTGTAAAACTATATAATAACTACTATGATGCCTTTACTTTCTAATACTACTCTGAAAAGACAAAACATACTGTAGATGTGGTCAACACACAGAAAATCATTATATTGTGAACATACAACCAAAACTTGCATAGAAGAGAGATCTGTGTCTGCATCATACATTTTGCAGCATTTACATGAGACCACCTTGTTAAATGTCAACGGTTCAGGTTGTCAAGCGTCTCTCAGAAACTCTGCATTACCTTTCCTATTTTACAGTAGCTTTAATTCTAAGAGCTTCATTAGTGTGCTGCATAGTAATGTGTCCCTATATGTGTGTGTGTGTGTGCGTGTGCACGCAAGGATGTGTGGTCCATCAACCAGAGAAGTTAATCTAGCATGCTGTCGAGGTTGTGTTAGTGGCAACCTAGCAATGCAAAGTCACTGTGTGTGTGTGTGTGTGTTTGTGTGTGTGTTTATACATGCCACGGTGTGTGTGTGTATGCCATGGACCTGCCACCGTGGTGATGATGAACGATGGTTGTTACAATTACATCCATCTGTTGTTGCCACCAGAGACGGATGCTGCTTCTAACGGGAAGTGACATTACAAGGATGTGTACACTTGTACTCCAAAAACATGCAGGAGAGGTGTAGACTGAGAGAGACTCTCTGCGGCCAATAACACACAAAAACTTACATGCTTCATGAAAACACTGCTGTTCTAAAATAATTCTATATAAAGTTGGAATATCTGAACAATGCTGTGAAGATGAGATACACAATTTTTGAGTACAAATACCCCGACTCAGATATTCTTGATAGTCAGTGACACTAACTGAATGGATTAAATATTAGACAGGAGGACACAGAGCTCATGGAATTTGTGTGTGCATACTTAAGGATGGAATACTTGAGGATGTATTTTGACCAAACAAGATGTGACTGTATAAAGACAAACCAAGACTGTTTTGGTCAATTTCATTTTGTTTAAGTCAAGTTTAAATGACGTTTGTTTTCCGATGAGTTAACAAGGTAATTAAGATCGTCTTAGACAATAATTGAAAAGGTGCGGGCTTGTATTTTCCTGTTTGTCAAGGAAACTAAGTATTTCCTTTCTTGGAATTTTTGCGAGTTTATTTATTACTTGCTGTTTGCATACACTTCCCAGCTGAAGCTCGGGGGGGGGGGTACTTGACTAGCAACAGATGCAAAGCAGTATTACGGTACAAGACGGGCCAGGGACAGCTGGCTAGCGTGCTTACTTCAGTAGAAATCTCTGCAACACAGTACAGAGATGTCTTTTACAAAACGTCAATACTGTTGTTGCTTTACATTCTGTTGATGTTTGTTTGTTTTTTTAAATGCTTTTAATTAAAATATTCTGGCCATAATACACATTGCCCCTTTAGGAATGTGGTCGCTGAATGTTCTTTTTAAGTTTGTTATCAGTTATGTGAGATGTACATTTCAAACGAGCTCTGAAATGAAATGCAAAGGCTGTTTATGAGACAGGATTTTATATGCGCTTGCCAACACAACCGGCAAGGTTTTGCTCCTGATTCAGTGTGTGACTCTCTGACACAAGGCAGTGGACATGTATGTGAGCCTTTCTGTGTTCTTGTGTGTCTGTATGAGCAAGGGCATATGTCAGTATGCCCTGTGTTGTGGGGCAAGGTAACAGTGATCTTGCCACAGCTTGTACTGTATGTGCTTCTGGCGTACCAGTATACGTCCGTTTGTCTTTCCCTAATGACGGACAGATGTTGTTGCTATAGAGCCTGTGCCCACAGCGTGTTTGTGTTACATTACTGCAAGAAACACCTTGGGCATTATCGGTGTGTGGTTTTGTCTGTGTGTGTGAAGGATTAACACTTCCTAAAGCATCACAACGACAAGTGGTCACAATGGTGATGCTCTTGTGTGTGTGTGTGTGTGTGTGTGTGTGTGTGTGACAGTGACCATTCTGTCTCTACAGAGGTCACTACACATTCCATGTTTCAGCTATGTTGACTTGTGCCAGATCTATTGCATTTTGGGTTAACTAAGGCATACACACAGCATCTTAGCTTTTAATTGTTGATTCACAGACATGACATTTGAATCATTTGATTTTGTTTGATTTCATTATGTTATTTAGACAAATGTTTAGGTCAGTCAAATTGACTTGCACAATAAAATTTTGTGACTGAGTGGCCATGAAACTATCATGCCCCTGCTTTGTCTTCAGGGCCAGTATCTGATCAGAGAAAACAAACTGTATTATCAGATATTACTGTATTATTTTTATTTTAAAGTTCAAATAGTATTAGCATGTGTACAAGTAAAAATCCATTCTGAACGTGTGTTTTAAGTGCATGTTTTTAAGTTTTAAAACTGCTCATTTACATTTTCTACTTTAAGGGACTTAGGGCAGGATTTGTGAAAAAATAAACATTAACTTTAAGTATTGTAATGCTAATAGGTGATGAAGCGTTCAAAACCAAAAAGAATGAGCCCACCCACGTATCTCTACGTTGCCTTGAACAGGCTGTGTGCTGCATAATGTACTGCAATTCGGGGCCCGAATTTCCCGCGCAGTCCTGCGGACGTGACGTCGAATGACGCTGAATGCGCGTCCTCGGCGGCTTGGAGACCGGAAGAAGACAAGCGCGGTGGATCCAAACTAGTGTTTGGGTAGCAATGGATTCTGCTACGGCCAGAAAACGACCCAGCACCACACAAAGTCCTATAAAAACTTATACTATGAGATCACCGAGGACTCGGGGTGAGCTAACATGCAAAGTAGCGTTAGCTGCTAACATGTATCTTAGTCCAGTCCTGTGTAGTTACTGACAGCGCATTTTCCACGGTCCTTTAGTCTGAAAACGAAGTTAGAAATATGTTCCTTCATATATAGGACCGAAAGCCCAACTGTTATCCGGGAGGTGATGCTAGCAGCTGGCTGTAGCAACAGGCTAACGGTGTCTGTGTAGTCAGATTAGCCGCTAGCTGCACACAGCGAGCCGGCTTCCTGGCTGCTTCATGTGTGTAACGTTAGGGGATAAGGCTATATCATACACACAGCGAGATGGCTCCCGTCTCGTTTCCGTCCCCGGGAAATACGCTATTTAGGGGGTACAGTAACGGTGTTTACAGGCTACGTGTTAGGGGCCATTGTGTTGACTTGTTGGTGATACTGTTGTTATGAAGCTGATAAAAGGCAGTTTAGAGTAGGGCTGAAACGATTCATCGAGTTACTCGATTAATTCGATTATAAAAATTCCTCGAGGCAAAAACTCTGCCTCGAAGCCTCGTTAAATTCCTATGACGCGCACTATACGCGCAGGGATCTGATTGTTCCACACGGACCATTGTTCAGGAAACACACCAGCGCGTCATACATTTTGAATTTAGCTGGCTGGCACAATTTAGCTCTGTATTTGTAGTGATGTCGTGATGCGGTTTGACGAGATATGATGTTTAGCTTTGATGTTTTTAACCTCTTCAACCCGAGCTGCGCATGTTGCATTATACACCCTATAAGAGCATGCTAACCATGTAGCAACATATTAATGCAGCACACCAACTTAACGGGAAGAAGCTCGGCTAAACGCTCATGATAATCATTTTCACCTAATCGAAACTCAATTTCGACACCAAGCAACCAAAGGAGCACATAGAAAAAACACGCTAATGGCGCATGTCCGAAAAAATCGGCATTAGCGATTACGCTACTTCATGCTAATGCTACATACAGCATGTCATATGAAAACTGGGACTCTACAAATTTCAACGGTATACGTCTCATCACTCTGTGCCCAAAACTCACTGAAACAGCCGCCGAAGAAGAGCAAAAATAAACATCACTTTATACAGACATGATCATGAATTACGTGTCACATTGGCTGTTTTGTGATTATAAACTCTGTTTGAGTGCATTACACCGCCTCCTCCAATGTGTCTGTGTCACTTTGAAATGATTCCTGACAGTTCAGGTGCAATCCTTTTTTTGTAATGTTGTATGAAGAAAACAAAACCAAGGCCAAATGGCCTTTACTATTTAAGTTTGTATTCACAGTTTTACATGTTATACATGTTTTACAGTAAGTTGATTTATCTGTATTGTTGTTTAATTATTGGCACTGGCACTTAATAAATGGGCATAGTTTTCGAGCCAAATGTTGGAGTTGGAATGAATACCTCTGTTTTTTTTTTGAGAAATGCTTGATCATTTTACAGCCACATCATTTTCGTTATGCATTATTTGTTTTGGTTGTTTAAAAACGCAAAAAAAAAAAAAATATTCGATTACTCGATTAATCGATCGATAAAGTGCTAGATTAATCGATTACAAAAAGAATCGATAGCTGCAGCCCTAGTTTAGAGCTAACCGTGAAGTGCTCAATCCCACGTAAACAAGCTCAGGTGGTGCTTTATAAATTGATATTGAACTGGTCCAGACACACATTCACAGAGGACAGGTATGTCATTCACCTACATCCCACATTCATGTCTTATCAGTTTCAAAGTCAAAACATACCTCTTTGAAATAAAAATCAATTTGGAAGTTAGTCACAAGTCATTCTCTGTAAGTGCCAGCTGTACTGAGGTCCAATACTGCAGAAAAATGTAGATCGTCTGCTCACTATCACCAAGTTTAATACACTGCTAATTCATTTGAAAGTCTGGCACTTCTATTTGTAATGCTCAAACAATCAGCATCAAGCCATTAGTTATATCTGTTCTGCCAGGTTAGAGTTGAAAAAAATAATTACTAGATTTGATTATGGAGCTTTGTGAGCATGTGTTCTAACGCTACTTTTCTCTTCTCTCCATAAAGGCCTCAGCTACATGATCCAGAGTTGTGAGCAAGAAAAGAGAGAAGACAAGACCGTCTTGTCTACCACGCACTGATTTTATTATGGACGTGTAAAAAAAATACAAAATAAAACTATGTACATGATGCAAATTTGAAAAATATTTTCTTTTCACTGTAAACTTTGAAAATAAAATACATATTGTACATAAATTGCATTTATTTTTGGGCTAAAAATGTTTATTTTTTGAGGTACTGTGATCACAGATACACAAAACGGTTGAAAATGTTAGTCTGGCATCCTAAATGAAGCTTCTTTGTAACCTTTGTAGTTTGCAAAGGGGTTAGGGAGTTTTGGCTCGGATGCGAAGAACACAGCAGCTGCAGGCAGCACATCTCCAGGTGGGCACTCCTGCTCAGACACTGGTCCGGAACCTGCCGACACAGACTCCTCCTCTGAAGACTCCTCCATGTGTGCCACTCCTTCCATAGTCAATTCCAAATCCTGAAACAAAAACAATGAGAATAAGAATAACTTTATTAATCCTCAAAGGGATGTTATGATTTTTCTTGATGTTATTTTTATTCGGATTCAACTTAGTATAATACCAGCTATGATTTGTTTTTCTTGTATTTACTCTGTTATGGCGCAGTGCTATTCATATTGTCTTATGATGCGAATGGTTTCACACATGATCTCAGTCGCACCGGCACATAACACTTGGCTTGAGACATTGATTCATACTACTGCTGTTACATGATAATGACTGCACACTTATGTCAGCGTGTTATCAAGCTTTATCCAATGTTATAAATATTAGCTATGTTGGTAAGTACCACAGTCAGAAATTAGCTGCAGCCACAAGCCAAATGCTCGTCAAACACCATAACGTTGGTGGCAGTAGCATTAGCTTCACAAATCAATGGCTATCGCTAGCTCGTATTCACCGTGGCTGTTGAAATTTGAACTTTAGTAACCATTTGGCCAGTGCAAAGTAAATGTATTTACATTACAACTATCATTTTGCTGAATTAATGCACAAATGTTGTCAAAGAAATATACTAAAGTTGCACTAAAATAAACACTTGGTTTACTTACCTCATCGCTTGAGATGATGCTGTTCGCAGATGTAGGCTACCAACGAAGTTCCGGGGAGGCATGTGTGGAGGTCTTGAAGTAAACAGTGACGTGAACAGCGAGTAAATAAATGACGTGTCACAGCATCAGCTGCACTGCTGTGAAGAGTTCATGCGCGCTCCCGCGCCGGCTTGGCTGATGCTGCAGTTACCCTAACGGCCGTCGTGTCGCTATTGAGTCTTATTTCCAGATCCTGCCCTATGTCCCTTTAAAAACAGATTTTTAATCATTTTTACGTATTCCTTGGTTACCACTGCTACAGCCTAAAGTTCCTCTTTTATGAAATCTACACTTGTTTTGTACATGCTTATTTTTGGTGAGATCTTTATTTTTTTTACACCCTGTAGAACAGTGTTACTCTCAGTTGCTGATGACCTAATCAGAGGAAGAAAAAACATTTCAATGTGGCAAGCAAAAACTGTGATCATTAAAATGCAATGTGTTAAGCCTTCCATTATTAGTAGACTGGGTCCTCATTAATCAAGTTCAGGCCTACCTGCTCCCAGACAGCAACTTAACCATTAACTCAACCTTAATACCTGTTAGACTGCTTTTAGTCTATCTCCCCTGATGTGTGTGTGAGAGTGTCTAAAAAGCATGCATGTGTGTGCATGTGTGTGTGTGTGTGTGTGTATTTGCAAGTGTTTGTGTGTGCATGTCAGGGCATAGATAAATGATAGTGAGGCTACAAGATAGAGCTACTAGTGGCTGGCCAGCTGTTTAACTTTGACAGCTGCCGCACTGGTGCCTTGTGGGTAATGGAGTTCTTAACCAATTACAACCTGGGGAAATTAAAAACACTGTCCCACTAGAATAGCTAATCTCCTCCTCTATCACATTTTTTCTCTCTTTCTCCTCTGCAGCTGCTCATTCTCAACTCTTCCCTGCAAACCAACAGACACCCAAACACACATACACACACACCCTCCACTCACCAAGTCCATTTATCAAGGCTAAGTTCTGGTCACCTGGGGATGATTATGGAGATCTGAGCTAACAGCATTCACATCCATTCTCCCTTCTCTCCCTCCATCCCTGTGGTCCCCTATTCTTCCCATCTGCCTCTGTCCCCTGCTCCATCCTCATTCTTTCATATATCCTCTCACACAGTAGGTAATAAGTTAGCCCTACAAATACATCTAAACACAGCTGGACCCTCTCCAGCTCTCTGCTTCACTCACTGACTTACTGAGACAAATCTGTCTGTGTTCTTCTATTCAAATATGTGTACTGTCATGGCTGGAAATCAGACTGCCAGAGCATATTTTTTATATATCTTTACTTCTTTTTATATATTTATTAATGCAACATCAATATGATGTCAGGATCACCAAATATAGACATGATTATATATTAGAACGTTGATCTTATATGGCAATGTGAGTCCCACGTTTCAACATGAGGGCCCATAAGAAACATAACTAAGATTAGAGCTTAACAGCACACTAAAATATCCTTCTGAAACCATTTCAGATGTGCCTAATTTTACAGTTTGATCTGAGATTCCTGAGCAGAGTGATACCACTGTATTTATTTTGGTCAAAGATTGCTCTTTCAGCCAACCTCACTTTATATATTTTAGTTAATTTTATGCAATATACGAATAATATATTTTAATAGGGTATGCATAACAATGCTTCAAGAAAAAAAAAGGACTGTAGCTAGGAGGAAAGCGGTAACTGTATCTGTTTTCCAGGACATGAAAACTACTCTTAAAATTTCAATTATCATCATCTATCCCTGCCTATTTCTCAAAACACGCACGCACGCACGCACACACACACACTATGGCGTTAGAATCGTTTCAAAAAGCGTGCGCACATATCAACTGAGCGTGTCACTCGCGCCTGCTTTGACGCCTGTGCAGCCAGCCGCGCCTGACGTGTAATTTAGTTTCCTCATTGACTTATAATGGCCCCTCGTTTACGCGCACGTTCATGCGTGATGACTGCTGCACGCCGGTAATCACACGACGCGTAGTGACTACGCGTAACACGTGTTAACGCTCGCATGAAGATGATTCATTTTTGTCATGCGCTTACACGTACGCGGAAATGACGTGTGTAAACTCTGTCACACGTAACAAGAAGCTGCGTACGTATGAAGCAGCATGTGCACGTCTGTCTGTCACTGTTTGACAAATGTTGTTAGGCGTTCACACCTGCGTGCGGTCGCTGATTCTGATGCTTCGCGGCCGGAAGTTGATCTGCACCGTGCGCAGCAGTCCGCACATGAACGTGTGGCGTAGTTGTTCTGTGTTCCATTTTCATCCAGTAGATGGTGCAATCGATCCAATGCGAGATACAGACATATAGGCTTTTGCATGACAAGTTCATGATTGTTATAGGCATAGGCGTAACATCCACTAGGGACAGGGGGGACATGTCCCCCCCACTTTCCGAAATCCCATTTTTGTCCCCCCCACTTTTATTTAATCCAACCCAACGCAGTAGCTCTCAAGGGTCCAATACTCAAACATGTCCGCTTGATTAATCTACCCCGGCGTATACCGATGTGCTTATTTTACATTAATTTGATGGCAAACTCCGCCCGCTGATGCAACACCAGCTATGCCAGGTTAGTAATCAAGTGGACCCACTCTCGCTGTGAGTCGCGGACAGTTTGTGTAATGATGCTGCGATCAAAGGCTGCAACAGGCCACTGTCTTCGGCTGGGTCGGGCTCTTGCAAGAGCCCGACCCAGCCGAAGACAGTGGCCAGATCAAGCATTTGCGTTTTGTTTTTTAATAACTCAAATAATGACTATTTCCAGCTAGAAAACACGCATCTTTCTCCTCCCTCCATTGTTTGTGTCGCTGCGTGGTGTTACACGTGACTTGTGTGAGTTATCCTCGTGCTGGAAACGTGACCCGGAAACCGCAAGAAGAAAGCAAAAATTATTATTTTTTTACTAAGGAAAATGACAAAAATAAAAGTAACGCACAGGGATCACTGGTTTGGAAATATTAACGCGTTAGATTACTCGTTACTGAAAACAGTGGTCAGAGAGTAACGCGTAGGCAATGACAGCCTGTGTCAGCTTTACAGTTGCAGTTAATGTGTCGGGCCGGGCTCGGACACAACGTGCACGGGCCGGGCTTGATGTTTTGGACCCGATCTAAGCTCTACTCGGGTCCAGCCGCGACTTTACTGAGGTTCTCCCAGTGTAAGCAGCAGGAGGACGGTCAGCTCACCTCCCAGAGCCTCGTGTTGAATGAGACTGATTTAGGGACCGTCATTAAATTACTAAACACAAATATATTAATACAAAATAATTGCAGTTTTTTCTATATCTTCCATGTCATGTGACCCGGTGACTCCAAACCAGCAGCAGATTGTATTAGTAAACTGGACACATGAGACACAGCTCTTTTTATTGTACTTATTGTATTTTATATGAATATTAATATGCAGAAATTATGATTTTTTTCTCAGTAACTTCGATGTCAGGTGTCCCACTGACTTCTGAAACAGATTCTGTTTCCATAAAAATCTATAATAGTAAAGAAAATAATGTTAAAAAAGTTCTCTAATGTCTCATGTCTTAGATTCTCATTCTGAAATTCTGAATTTTTTTTTTTTTTTTATCTCACCAGCAGTCACCATTTAAAGGGTTATTTTTCAAAATTTTCTTCCGGGGGGGGCATGCCCCTGGACTCCCTAGTGTTGCTGAGTTACCAGAACAATCTAGGGGAAACACTGTATGTTCTAAGAATTGTGGACACCTGAGGCGAACTAATTCTTTCTTAGCTGAAGCCGACAACGGAACAAATTATATGTGAAGAGAGACATCGTGGAGCCGTATATTTTCCTGCTCTTTTGTCCTTTGCCAGTCACACCTATGACTAAGCATGATAGCCATGTTCATCATAATGTGTTGCTTTTAAGTAGCTGGGAATATGATTAAAAGCATGTGGAAATGTATAAAATGGTATTCAAATCAGACACCCACTTTTTTGTGTCCCCCCCACTTTTCAAACTGATGTTACGCCCTTGGTTATAGGTGTTATAATTTTGGATTGTTATAAGATACCTGTTCGTGTACATAAATATGAAAGATGCATTTGCATTTTGTTGAAAACCAACTTCAATCCTCGTTTTTTCCCCCCTGCTCATTCCTGGTTTCTTGCCCTAGAGAGATTTTAACACTTGGTCACAATGTATCAAATTATATTTTTCTGATTGGACCAAAGTGTCAGTTGGACTTCAGAAGGGCCGGAACTCAAACACTACTAGAACGGCCGTAAGCGGTCATTTGGACCGCTAGATAATACTAACTCTATATTCTTATATTCTTTCATGTAGCTAAATACCCAAATTGAGTGATGAATGCATTCATTGTCATATTTTTTTTAAATAAACGAAATAACACCAAAATGTAGCCTACAATTTCACAAAATTAATTAGCTATACATTTAACAATATTCATATCATCGCACAGTAAACTGCAATTATTTCATGTATTTACACACGATTTTAATAGAGTAAAATCAGAACACGAAAATTGACAATTAAAAGTAATTTAACACTTAATAATATATGATAAAAAATAATGATAATCAATAAAGCTGGAAACGAGCTGATCTAAAATTCTTCTTCTTCTTCTTCTTCTTCTTCTTCTTCTTCTTCTTCTTCTTCTTCTTCTTCTTCTTCTTCTTCTTCTTCTTCTTCTTCTTCTTCTTCTTCTTCTTCTTCTTCTTCTTCTTCTTCTTCTTCTTCTTCTTCTTCTTCTTCTTCTTAATGTCTGGCAGGCAAAGTATGGCTCACTGCTGCCTCCCCTGGTTGATTAAAATGAAAGGCCAACTACGTGAGGCGTGCGTGTACGCGGACTGGTGTGCGCGCTGCAGATCAACTTCCGGTTGCGAAGCATCAGAATCAGTGACCGCACGCACGTGTGAACGCCTAACAACATTTGTCAAACAGTGACAGACAGACGTGCACACGCTGCTTCATACGTAAGCAGCTTTTTGTTACGCGTGAAATACAATCTGCACGTAACAACGCACGCACGCACGCACGTATAACAAAATAATCGTGCGTGCGTGCGTGCGTTGCTGCGTGCCTCTCTGGTTGTTTTGAAACGATTTTGACGCCATACACACACACACGCACACACACACACACATACACACACACGCACACTCTTGCACAAGGGAGTGTGACTGCTTGTATTCTGGTGAAACAGGGCTGTACGTTAACTTTTTCAGCACATAGCACTAGTGCTACAGAGGCTGACAGTTTTTTAGCACAGGACCAGAGAGTTGTAGCACACCCTAAAAATGCCCGTCACCTCTACAGAGGACACTTAATGCAGCTCATCACTTACACAGTAACATCAAGTGTAATTCATATATCAGTCCCTCCAGAAAAATGAGTTTTTTTGTGATTGTTGCTGGCAAAAATTCTGGAAAAATTGCGGGAACTTGCAAAAACTGCGGTTTGATGAAAAAGAGAAAAAAAAGTGATTCTCCCAACACCCTGTTCTCACTAGGCTACTACCTTAATATAGAGAGTAATTTCTTATTACTTCCTATAAAAAGCAAGCATACTACATCACAGAAAGTGCTGGGAATATTTAAGTTCTCATCTTGTTTTATTTCAGACCTTAATAAACACATGGCTCAAACTTACAAAACAACGTCAAACAAGTTCTGTAGCTTTACAAAAGGAATATGCTACAACTTCTGTAAAATTGAATTCATAAAATATAAAAAAAAAAATAAACACACACATAAAATGTGTGCTTCCTGTTTTACAGAGGTAGCTATACAAAACAGACATCTTCTGTTAAAATAAGTGCTTCCAATGCACAAAGTGCAAACTCGTACTGTAAGGTAAATTTACATACTACTAACATACTTACAACTGTAAGATTTTTGAAACAAGTATGATTTTTTTGTTGGCAAATGAGACTGATTTGCGGGCTTCATGATGGCTTCATCACGGGGTTTGCAGCTTTTGATGATGTTCAAGTCGCATAATTACGTCACTTCATAACGTTCCCATGGCAACGGGGGAAAATGGTTGCTCTTGGGTGAAGTTAATGCAACATTTTTCAACTTTCTGCTAAGATATATGTGACTTTTTTGCAACGAAAATGCGGCGTATTTGAAAAAATGCAGCCCCCGCATAAATATGCGGACTTTGGCTGATTATGCATTGAATTATGTGATCGCATAATCGCGTTTTTCTGGAGGGACTGATATATACATAATGTAAAACAATTATAGAATAATAACTCGAAATGTTTTCGGTCGGTGGCGGTCAGTCCTCGTTAACTTCATTTACGTTATTGTCTGTGTCGTCCGGGGTGCCTGGGGTCTCTTTAGTTCGTTTCGTGTTCTCAACGCGGACAGGTTGGAAAAATCTCTTCATGTTGTTGACTCGTGGGAGTAACGTTAGCGTTAGCCACTGTGTGCCAACCCAGCCGCATGGGACAGAGCGTGAGTAAAAGCTGCGACCGTGAGGAATTGTGGGAATTGGCGTTCAATATACAAGACATAACATTAATCATTGACCACAGTTGACTACAACTACCATGAAGGATAGTCGTAGTACCATGGTTCCACTTTGGTTCTACGCAGAAGGATTTTTTTTTTCAAACAAGATTCCGAACAAGATTTTTTTTTTTTTTGTGTGGCTAAATCTGCTCATAGCACCCATGCTACAGGGCAGATAAATTCTTAGCACAGGCATGTTTTGATGTAGCATGTGCTACATATATGTCACACTGTACAGCCCTGTGAAAGATGTGTATTGATAGACCACTGTAGTCAAAATGCTTCCTGTGGATATGCCTGACCACTAGCTACCACAAGCCCACCTTTCAATGTGTTCCACTAGTGCTATGACCTAAATCTTCCACCTTAAGTCCAAAGCTACTTTAGAATCATCTGTCCTGCAAAGTAAATTGAGAAACACTGAATCACTGAAAACAGTGCCTCGTTATACCAATCTCACTGAGCAAGATCGGCTTCACCTCACGTTGATAGTGGCACTGGAAAGGTCATGTCTGTGTCCCATACTGATGAGAAAAGGTAAACATCTACCCTTTAGAAGCACTTGCTTCTAAAGGGTAGAGTTTACTGCTTTTGCCGCTTATTGAGCTATATGTAAGAATTTCAGACTTTCAAAAATGAACATTATCAACCCAATGTGAAAAAATAACTGTTGACGTCATGTACAATGTTCTACTGAAGTTAACATGCCAACTAGCTACCCCTAGCCCATTCTGTGTTGTAATACTGCCTTGTATCTCAAGAGGTGATAGTAACTCACTGCCAGTCTGCCCTCAGTTCAACATTAAAAGGCACTGCTGCCAGTTAGACCAATTAAGAACAGGTAGCTATTGAATGGAACAGCTGAAGCTCTTGGCAAGCAACCATTATCATCACTACTGGCCGCTGCTGGCAAGAAACCACACTGGGCACAAAGGAAAAAGGTGATGGAATTAGAAGCAAAACAAGAGTAAACATGGCCATTAGAGTCTATTGCATATCTTTTAGGTAAGCGATAAAATAGATAAATAGATAGATAGATAGATAGATAGATAGATAGATAGATAGATAGATAGATAGATAGATAGATAGATAGATAGATAGATAGATAGATAGATAGACTCAGATAGACTGAGTTGTTGCTATGGCGCCGTACTAGGTGGCAGCCTGTTGCAGCAGCTCCCGTGGGCTTCCAAGTTTTTTTTGTATTTCTGTTTTGATTTTCGATGTGATTTTTGGCAATTCTTCTCAAGAGACAGTGAGAAGATGGACACTTCCTTTTTTTTTTAAAACTATTTTGTCTTTTTGAACAAGACGGACGAGCTTGTGGCACTTTTATGTTTATTATGCTAACCCTAGCAACGGAGGGACAGGAGCGCATCATTGAGCGCATTGTTTACACACGCGACCAGCTGATTGAGCTGTGTAAACCTGCACTGCTGTGTGAACCTGCACTGCTACCCGGAGCCAGACCTGAGGTCCTGAAGGAGCTGCTGAGGAGACGCCGTGGCTGCAGAGCCGGAGTGAAGAGGAGGGGGAAGAAGAGGAGACACAGACCGGCTGTACCGGCGATCGTCATGGGAAACGTGAGGTCTCTGGGGAACAAGACGGACGAGCTCGCCGCGCTGATAAAGGCTCAGAGGGAATATCGTGAGTGCAGTATGTTGTGTTTCACGGAGACATGGCTTCACTCAAACATCCTGGACCACAGCGTGGCGATTCCCGGCTTCAGCACTGTTCGGGCGGACAGGGATGTGATAAGCAGCGGAAAGAAGAAAGGAGGAGGGATTGTACTGTATGTGAGTGAGAGGTGGTGTAATCCCGGACATGTTCACGTGAAGGAACGTCTCTGTACCCCGGACATTGAACTGTTGACTGTGGGGATGAGGCCTTATTATTTGCCCCGGGAATTCACGTACACCGTCATTATCGGTGTGTACGTTCCTCCTTCAGCTGATGCAGCGCTGGCCTGTGACGTCATCCACCCCGCTGTTGCCCAGATACAGACGCTGCATTCTAACGCATTTATTGTCATCACTGGGGATTTTAATCACATCTCACTGGACAAAACCCTCCCAACATTTCACCAGTATGTTGACTGCCCCACCAGAGACTGTAACACACTGGATCTGTTGTATGCAAATATATGTGTGTATATATATATATATATGTGATTGGCTGCAAACAGGACACTCTGGAGGCTGTGGTGGAGAGGAGGACACTGAAAAAACTGTTATCCATCATGGATAATCCTCTCCACCCTCTCCAACTCACACTGGTCAGACAGCGGAGCACCTTCTCCGGAAGGCTGCTTCAGCTTCGCTGTCGTAGCAACAGATACAGGAAATCTTTCCTGCCACAAGCCATCACTTTATACAACAACTCTCTCACCTCTGCCTGATAGAGAACTCTGCTCTCTCTACTGTTTTTGTTGTATATATTATTATAGTTTATTGTTTATAGCACACTGTGCACTGTATATATACACTATGTATATATTGGATTCTATTTATGTTATGTACGAAGTGTTTTATTTGTGGACCCACAACTGCTGTAACAAAATAATTTCCCAGTCTGGGATCATTAAAGTATTTCTATCTATCTATCTATCTATCTATCTATCTTATGTCTTAAGATAAGAGTGGACTACCCAACATTCTTGTGATATGCTGCTTCCAATTGGGATTTGGAGTGTAAATTTGAAAGGTGGCCAATTCTTACATATCGCACCTTTAATGTGCCCCTTTAGGTTCCACAAGGGGCATGTCCCTGTAGCTGTTTCTTCTGGCCTCACTTTATGTCCTCCATCCATCTCCCTTTCCCTTTTAGCTTTCTTCCTGTTGTCCCTTCTTGCTTACCTTCTCTCCCTCCCTCCCGGACCTCCTTCTATCTCTGTTTCCTACTCCATCTAGTTCTCCATCCATCCCTCCTGTGGCTATTCAACACAGTTGTGTTCCAGACAAACCATCTGGTGCACTTTATTAATGACTGACCCTACATGGCCTAGACGTCGCCTAGCTGCCACCACTCGCTCTGTGTGTGTGTGTGTGTGTGTGTGTGTGTGTGTGTGTGTGTGTGTGTGTGTGTGTGTGTAGGAACAGGTGCATGGTGACTGATGATGTGATGTTGTGTGCAGCTTTAACCACCGAAGCAGGTGTACTGGTTACAGGAACCCTAACATATTATTCTGACACTCTCTTTCACCTTTAACTGTTCTCTGTCAAGCACAAATATACTCACAATTAGCTTAAATTTCAACACGAAGATGACCAGTGAAGACGGCCATTAGAAAGGATGACAATGCGAACATGGAGATCCCATTCAAGGTAATTAAAAAAATGCTAAAGTGAAGCAATGCATATGTGACTTAGCAAAAACCACAGTCATTAAATAAACAATAAACCTAGATCACATAATTATTTAGTATGTCAAAAACAAAGTTGACACTAAAGGTTTCCAGGAACAGGAACCAGCAATATGCCACAGCCTGACAATCAAAGAGCTGCCTGTGGAATGAAGCCTTGGACAGATGCGTGCTGACATCCAACCGCGGACAATAAAAGTCAGATGAGACAGATGGGGAGAAGGAAAGGAGAGGGTAAAAAAAGATAAGAAGAATAGCAGCCGTGATGTGGTTGTCTGGGGATTGATCCCTCCAAGACACACTCAGCTTCTCCTCAGAGAATGAATAGAGATGGGAGGGAGGAGAGAAAAAGAGAATGACTTATGAAGACACTCCACTTGAAAGAGATGTGTCAACACTTTGATGGTAAAGACTGAGAGAGTGCAAATGCAAGAAGGGATAGAAGATACAGCAAAAGATATAGCATAATGTAGGAGGTCAAACAAAAGAAAAAAGGTCAACGATAAATATATCAGGCTCAAGTAAAAGCCGCATGTATGCCATGGTTAAGATTCAATAATGCGAGAAGTGCTGCACACCGATGTTATACAACATCTTTGGGAAGGGGATGCTCATAGTTGGATTACATGATAAAATATGAGTAAATGTGGATGGGAGTAATGATATAATCAAGCAACTAAGAATGGGGCTACTAAAACTACCAAACAGATCTTAAATTAAAGCAGCTACAAGGAGCTCTCATTTTCTTTAATGATTCCGGCCGTCCCTATAGAAAAAACCATATCAGCATCACTGCGTTGTGACGCAATGATCTTGACAGGTTCCTATATTTGTTTGGACAGCAGGCAAAAAGAAATATACGTTACTCATTTTTAATACTGCTTTTCTGTTTCAAGCACAGCTAGCTAGCAGGATGCATAGCTATGAGGTAAGTTATCTATTTGTTAGCTGTAAGTCTATAGCTAACAGATTTGGTTGCTCGGTAATAGCAATTTTGTTGAGCTTACGTTAGCAATATTAACTAGTAGTCATTTTATGACATTGTAATAATAAGCCTAGATACGGCTCAGTGGCAAGCCCAACATAAATGTTAAGTAATAATTAGGGCTGTCAAAGTTAACGCGTTAATAACGCGTTAACGCAACGTCCTCTTAACGCCGTTAATTTTTTTAACGCGCGATTAACGCTCAGTATATAAAAAAAAAAAAAAAAAAAACGCGCATTGTATGATTTACGGCCGTCGGCGGCACCCGTAGTCTTGATACAGAGGGTGGCAGAAGAATAAGAAAGAAAATCAGAAGAAGAAAGCAGGGTTGGCGGTTCGTTAAAAACATGGCAGACTGAAAAGCAGCACTCGCTGTAAACTCCTCATCTGCTGTCACTCATGGTGGTGTACATTTGTTTCTCCATCGCCCTGATCATTTTGCGGGACACTCTCTCGTGGCGTGCCCGTTTACTGATAACTCATCCCCGCACGTTTATCTCAGGCTCCTCGCTAGCCTTCTTCCTCCCTCCAGCAGGCAGCCTAGCGCTGCTGCTGTCCTCCTCAGACAGACGCTGAAGCTCCGTTTCTCTCACTCTCTTGGGGTCAACAGAGAAACGTCTAGCGGCTGCTCCTCCCGAGTTTTCCTCTCAATATATCACGACAGAAAGTTTGAATTTCAAGTCGAACTTTTTATTGTTTTGCTGCACCGGAGCCATGGCGATCATCAGTGTGATACTGACTGACAGAAAGCAGCACACTGCGTGAAAATGGCGAAGAAGAAAAACGTGCAGTGTCAGCGGACACCACTTGCAAGCCAAACAGACGGCAGATGCAGAGAGCCCGACGCCCCCCCTCGCCAAACGCAGACAACCCTGGATTTATTTTCCTGCATGATTTGAAGTGTTGAATAAACATTTTCATAATGCAAGCATATTTGACCTTTCTTATGTTGTTAAAAGTATTAAGAACATGAAAAAATACATTAAGGTACATTTAGAACAGAAAAAAATGTGCCAAAAAAATTGCGATTAATTTGCGATTAATCGCGAGTTAACTATGGACAAAATGCGATTAATCGCGATTAAAAAAATTGATCGTTTGACAGCCCTAGTAATAATATACCAGTTTTGTCTGAAGCTCTGTGGAAATACAGATGTATCTGCCACGCACCAACAGGTGATAGAGCAGCTTTTTCTCAGGCAGCGAGACTCCTCAATTCATCCTCAGCACCTCGCCATAAAAAATCATTTTAGTTTAATTCCTAATTATTTGCAGGGAATCAAAGCCAGTGACAGGCATTACGACTAAGACTACCATACTACACAGAAATAGCCAGTCCTGTCGCTAATAGTCTCATTTTCGCATATAGGTCATATAGAAGGAACTTCTTGTAGTATGTAACTAAAATATGTATGTAAAATTGTGAATCAATCCACGGTCAAGAAGAACATAATGAAAATAATGAGCATAAAGTACCTTTAAGGATACACTGCAAGGGCTGTAGAAAGCTATTAATTTATGTTTCACAATTATCTTGTAGATGACTGTGGCTCTGAGAAACCCATGAGGCAAAAGGTCAAGAAAACCTTGGAGCTGCTGATGGCGGTGTTTTTAATCGGTGTTACCCTCTCGTTTTGCTTTCTCGCTTACACACGTCTTTCGCAACAATTATGGCTTCATTAACCGGTAATTGTTTCATTTGGCAGCTGATTGGGAGAGAGCGAGGGAGGAAGACAGAGATGTGTGTTATACAGAGAATAATACGAGGTTCAAATGAAGCAGGAACTACCAGGAGACAGTTACTCTACTTCAGTAACAGCCTTTGGATATAGGCTCAAAGAAACCTCTGATTTGTCAGTCCAGGTAAAAAAAGAAATATTTGAAAATGCCTGTCTTGAATTACCTCACTAGATCAACTGTTTCAAGAAAACTTCAATCTACAATCTTTAGGGCAGAGTGTCAACTCTTTCTATGGCAATTCTGATAAATACTGCAGCGTTAAGACTGATCCTCTATCTTATCCAGTCACAGTCAGTTATCTTTTGTTCAACCCAGTCCCGCCCAGGTATTCTCCACTTCAAACAAATTTGGATTTTGTACTTCATTGCCAACATCAAATGTTTAACTCTAATGTAGTCTTTAACTTATAAACATTTACACATTAACACTGTTTGCCATCACACAGTATGTGTATCGTATGTGTCTGTCTGTCTGAAGGGGACAGACACACGCCCCCGAATACAGTAATGTCTTTTAGGATTAGTAATATTAAAATTCCTAAAGAAGTCATGACAGAACTGGAACAAGCTTTTACATTTTTAGATGACAGGAGGCTGGCCTGTGTCTCCTCAACCCACGCACGCACGCACGCACGCACGCACGCACGCACGCACGCACGCACGCACGCACACGCACACGCACACGCACACGCACACACACACACACACACACACACACACACACACACACACACACACACGTGTAAATTTGCGTGTGCACTTACAGTACATTCACATGTGCCTAGAGTCAGTTCGAATATCATTTCCTTTAATAACTATGCATTACTGCTCATAATACAGCCTCCATTATAATGAATGATTTGGTGAATTTTTTATTTCTATTTTGGCTGGTTTCAAAGCTGATATCCCTAACTAGGTTAAACTACTGTATTCCCTACTAGCAGTTATTGTCTGTTCAAGGTCTTGTGCTATCAAACATACTGCATTTTCAATATTGTGTGTTAAGATGAGGTGAACTGTTCTCATATCTCTATTACTTTCCCACATGAGCTGTTATATCCAGCACCAAATCAGATAGGTTGACTGATTAGTGGTAAAAGGGTCTCCGTCTCTTTGTCCACACTCACCATTTGTGCTGGTACTTGCTCCATCTTTGCAGCAGGTGTACCAGGTCTGGGGTAGAACTGGTTGATGAAGAGACTTGGGAATTGGTAGAGTTTCACCAGGTCTATTGTCTCTTGGAAGTCTTCCTCTGTCTCCCCAGGAAAACCACAGATTATATCTGTGGCAATGGTTACCCCTGGGACCCTAAAATAAAGAGAAAAAGAGAGCCGTTTAGGCAATATATATATTTCTGTTATTTTTTTATGTTGCTGTAATTATGTAAAAAGAAGTGCTACTGAGGTTCCCTTGAGAAAGGAACTTAACTTCTGCTTAACATCTGGTGTTGTAATGAAATAACAACAAAGCTCCTTTGACGACATTAAAACAAAATAATGGCATCAGAAGAAACAATTGTTTATTATTTTGTATTGTTTTGTACAAAACACCACATAATACATGCTCATTTTGGTTATTAAATTAATCAGGGAGCATCGTGGAGAGCAACAATCTTCATTCTAGAGGTATGTCAGGGACACCAACTCATAAAATTGATTATTTCATTAAATTACCCTGAAGTTTGCGAATTACAGATATTTGCCACTGTTGCTATGTGTCCTTGAAAAAACATGTGAGGCACCATAGCATTAAAGACAGCTAAAGCCTCTCCCAATGGACTCATTCAACCAATCAAACTCTGATTAGCAACCTCTGCTGCCAATCAATACCTATTGATTATTGACCAGTTGGCTCATTGGATTAATTGTAGCCAGTAGGATGTGGGAAGAGATGCATTGATTAGTTCTATATATTCCGTATGTATTGACAGCAGACGGACAGCTTGTGAAAGAACTCCAAGACTAAGGCATGGCTGTCAGTCAGAAGACTACGTATCACTAGTCTTGAAGTACCCACTTGACATCCCCGTTAATACGTATGCAGTTTTTACATGTAAGCATACAGTTTCAATTATGAGGTTTGATCCCAAAGGCATTTATCATCATGTAGCTGTAAATGACCAACATAGGACCTCTGCTGGAAAGATTATTTCATTCACAACATTATTCTGACCAGCAAAGTGGCACAAGTTAGTGTTCCAACAGATCTAACTGAACAGATCTCCTTTGAAAAACATTTGAAGAACTGGAAGAGGAAGACCATAGTGATTGAGTATACTATCAATCACTAGTAATTTTGGCTTGCTTCTTTCAATTCAATCATTCATCTATATCTGTATTCATGCCGATGTTTTACTCCTAACTCATTTCTCACCAAGAATCTCACACCTGATTTTGTAATTCCTTCACTGAACTTATATGTTCCCTGCTCTTACCAGTTCAATGCCTGGTTGCAAATGTGTTCACAAGAAACAAGGACTGGATTGGATTAAATGTAAGATCATGAAGAATATTTTATCTCTTTTTTAAAATCCTTGAGAACTGTAAGACACTTTAAGACAAGAAACAAACACACGCATAAGCAAACACGACAGGGCCGACAAAGACAGCTCAACAAAGACATTAAGAAAAGAGTGGAAAAGACATTTTCTCAGCAATCGACAACATGATGCATCTTTAATTACATTAACTTCCTGCAGCTGCAACCCCATGATAACCCCTGACCTATTGATGAGTTTCAATTGGCTGCTGGTCATTAATATTAACCAATGGCCTGCAGGCACAGGCATCCTTGACCTCTTAGATCTGCCTGACAACTCCCCCATGGAAAAGTAAAACTAAATAAATTAAAAACTAAAATCTGCGCATAGAATGTAGAAATGGATGAATAAATGAATAATTCTCGATTTGTGATTAAAATGTATTTGAATCCCCTTAAGCAGTGCTTCCAAACCCCCTGAGTATTCCACAAAAAATACATAGTTTAAATCCTTTACTTTGTTAAGTAAACAGAGGGCTATTTGCTGCCTGTAGGGTTTCTACAATAATTAATCAACCAAAACATTGTGAAAATGGAAAGATTTAGTTTGAAGCCAAGGTTCTCTACTGTGTTTAGCCACATGATAGTAAATCAGTAAATAACTTTTTGCAGGTGTGTGGTGTAAGTCCAGAAGTCACATCTGACAAATGGTGTGCAGCCAATGCAAGGATCTAATCACACAAAACACTCTTCTCCTACAGGGATGAACGTTTAAATAAACTAAATAATACAAGTAAAAACTTGCATTATTTATTGCCATTTAATGCTCTCGTCACCAGAGTATAAAATATCTATAATAGACTCCCCCAAGGGATTTCATTAATAGCAGTGGGAGGGAAGGTAAATAATATTAGCAAAACAAACAAGCAGGTTTATTTCTGGCCTCAATAGATAACTGTCTTTTGCATCTCCCCAAGGCTTGTATATCCAATTTGTGTAGGCCCTTTGGTGGTAATGGTGGTGAGGAGGTATGAACTGTAGGTAGCCAGCTTGTCCTTTTCCTTCTTGCAGTAGTACTAAGAAAATTTACACCATTGCGGGAAAAAATTTGCAATCCGGGCTAGGGGTGCAAAGTAACACATGGAGATAGAATACTGAGAGAAAAGAGCAGGGATAGAGACTGGTGTGAATTGGCTTTCGTGGATTTTCTTAAGGTGGAGGCTCAGAGGGAACAAAAACATGCGCGCACACACACTGTCATTTTGACACCTCTGTCTCTCCCAGATCTAAGGGTGATGGAGGTGTGATGTGCGATACTAATGAACAAGAACCACACTGATACTCGCCTTGTTAAAAATGAGAGGGGAAATGCATGATGTTATGGTTCACATTTTCTAAAAACAGAGAGTAAGGAACAGACAGAGGCAAAGACGGAGACAGAAAAGGAGAATATCAAGACAGGAGACAGATTAGGTGTCAGCTCAACTTGCTTTCAATTAAACCGACGCACGAAGAGAGCTATTTTTAAACTAAAAAAATGATCTGTATTTCTAACCTACTGGACATAATTTTAACAGTGGATGAGTGTCTTCTTTCTCCAAACAAGCCTGTCAGATTTATATCCATCGATCCCGTTTTGTATCACATTTGCATACTAAATGTTAAAATGTTCTATAGCATATTAATTCTGCTTAAGTGGTGTTTTGCTGTCAACAACTGGAAATTCCTGTAAAACACAGCAGACTAACTGTATGTGGGGAACTGTCACCTTCAACCAAGACCTGATCTGATAATACTCATGTTTTTAAAAAAGAGTTAACTCAGAGAACTGGAGGCAGAGTAAAAAAAAAAAAAAAAAAAAAAACACTGAGTAGTGTGTGGAAAGGTGATTAACAAAATCTATGAAATCAGACAATGTCCAGTATGTCAGGCCTGGAGAAAGAGTTAACAACAATTAGTATTGATTAGGAAATGATATCAGAGAAAGTGGTATTTACACACAGAAAAATAAAGAAAGAAAAGAGGAATTATATGCTGTATAGGAGACAAAGAAAAAAAAATACTAAGAGAAGGAATTAAAAAAAAAAGGGACGTCACAGTTTATCGAGTTATGTCAAAATCAAAATGTACCTGAAATGAACACTGTGACACTGTGTGAACACGTGTGTATAGAAAAATGGGGCTCATCATCCTAATCATCATCTTTAAATGCATCCTAAATGTCTGTTTATGAAGGACATATTTAAGTAGTTCTCAGTTTGACACGTTCTGAGACAATGATCTGTTTCAATGGAAAGTAAACTAATGCACCTGTAAATATATTACACACACTGTATGATGAGAGACAGGAGGACCAATTTTTAGAAACAGCTAGCAGTCAGTTGCTCCTGCTGTATTTCCTGTAGCTATTTCAGAGTACAAAGACACTGCGGCCCCTGAAGCCCCTAAAACAAAAGACACCGAACAGAGGTGTGAGTTTGTGTGTGTGCTTTGTTCCTGTCATTTCTTCCCCTGCCCCATGTGGGCAAAGAAACCACATCTCTGAAGACAGTAGCCTCCATTAGCCATGGTGGGTTACCACTCTAAGTTAGCATTTACACAGGGGCG
This sequence comes from Diplodus puntazzo, assembly GCA_963678695.2. NCBI lineage: Eukaryota > Metazoa > Chordata > Actinopteri > Spariformes > Sparidae > Diplodus > Diplodus puntazzo. The sequence goes on along the minus strand of OZ023160.1, from coordinate 20,695,529 downwards.
ATGTGTTCATAGGAGACTAAAGTCCTTTAATTAAAACTTGAGATAAGCACACAGTCAGTCTTCCATCTACCTCAATGGGCTGAATTAAGCCTCATAAAACACACCATTGTCTTCAGCACAATTATTATCAACTCTTTGTTTGCTGATGCCTCATATGTGCGTACGTTTGTATGATTTTCCATATACATACAGCCATCCTCCTCATCATACATTCAAAATATGTGCACTAATATGTGGGCATGTTTGCACAACAGATGCCTGTGAGCGCCCTCCGTGATAAGATGAAGGCGAGACCGGTGGGACAGAAGAGCCCTGAAAAATGACAGGAGTGTAGCATGGAAGTGAAGAGAGGAAGAAGACCGGTGGAAGGACGGAAGGATGAGAGTGGAAGAAAGACAATCTGGGAAAGTAAATATTTACCTATTCATCTGCGGGAAAGAGACTGTGCTACCCATCTGTGATGCAGTGCATGCGCTGTGTGTGTGTTCTCTGAAATGATAATGTGTGGCACACTGGGGCCACTGTGGCGCAGGAGATGGACAGAACAGGGAGAGAGAGACATGGTGATAAGGAGAGGGAGAAAAAGATGGAGATAGGAAAGGGACAGGCTGTAGAGAGATTTTGTTTGAATAAAGTTTGCAAAGCTGCTGTCTTGAGGAAAACTACTGAATCAAATCACATTAACATGTAATCCGAGGTTTTTACCATGATGTGTGAGTGATTGCAGGGGAGAGAGAACAGCAGCAGCCAGGGTGAGAGTGAAAACTAATTCTACAAGGACGGAAGTTTGAGGACTACAGACCCACAACATGTGTGAAAATTATGTTCAAGTCAGCTATAATCAATGCTTATGTGAGTTAGGTTTTCATTGGAGCCATCTGTCCACTCATCTCTCCATTGAACAAAAGGTTGAAACAAGTTACATCATCTCTTTGACCCAACATTCCAAGGCCGTGTTCATACCTGGTATTATCTGTCCTCGATGATCTCATCACAAGTGGTCAGGTGTAAGTCCATCGGTTCATACCTGGCATTAAAATGACTCTCGAAACACCACTTCTGTATATGCTAAAAAAACATTTACATCATTGGGAAAAGATAATTAAATTTTTTACCCAAAGAAAGAAATAACAATGTGTAACACCTTCCAAATTTACAAAAAGAGCTAAATATTTCAGAATTTCTTATAGACAGCAGTTAACAGTTTGTAACTTTGTTGATAATGCAACATGTCAAGAAATTTAGCAATTTTTAATAGAGCCTTGGAACTTTTTCCACAGGAGACAAAGAAGTAGCTCTTATCTGTTAATGTTTGCTGTGTTTAAAATATGTTGTTTAACGTAAATAAAATGTCTTCCTTTATACATTTTGTTTAAATTATGAAATTAGGTGAAACAGCTGCTAAATGTTGGCAAGTAAGGCTCACTTTGGACAGTACAAAGGCTGGTATAGTTAGGCTGCGACTGACACTTTTAACAAGGCAGAAACAACATAATGTATTTCATTTAATGCTAGAATTACAAGGCAGCACAAATTATTATTTTGAACTTGCCAAAGCCCTTTTTCAAAGTTTTTAAAGTTTATCTGCACCAGCTAGTCTTAAAATTGTGCAATTTGTTAAGGTAGTCTGGGGATAATGTGATTTCTAGATAAATGGTTGGATTTGTTGAAACAGTGTGTGAACAAACACATAAGTTGCATTAGACTGAACCAATTGGAAATCAGACAGCCTTTAATCAATTCTGTCTGTTGTGGCTTCCTTTTTCTTGTTTTGAAGAGGATGCCAGTTGAGTAGGAGGTCCTTTAATGTGGGCCAAGACATATTTGCCTACAACTTTGTGTGGTCATATGCGGTCCAAATGTGGTGACTGATCTGATGCAAAATGCATCCTATACTTAGAACTGTCCATATGTGATTGGATCCCCCAGAACTAATGTTGATACCATGCTTGAACAGGCCAAAATTGTTAATCTACTGAAATGTGTTTTTGCATCACCTTTAAACTGCCTAATTACAGTTTATTAATCTGTATCAGTGTCCCCATGCATCTCTGTCAGTAAACTCTAAAATGAAAAACTATTTATTCTGATACATCGTTGAACATAAAGCACCTTTTTTAAGAGTCCCACTGTGAATTGTGCTTAAGTACAAAATGGCTACTGCTAAACATTTCTTCAAAATGATGGCAACCAGGTGCTGTAACACTTCCTTTAAAAATGAAATTGGCTTCAAAAACTAAAATCATCTCTACAACAGATGTCTTGCAAAATGAATTTGACCCTTAAGAGGCTGGGAAATATTTTTAAAACGAAAAACATCTGCCATTAAGCTGACTTGTTTACCTCATCAAATCCCTCTCCAACACAAATATAAAGAGAAACAGCACAGTCGTGAAGGTCATCCATATCTTTGTTTGCAGCGATTTACTGATATTAAATTTCTTGTGAAGATGTGATCAAAACCTGAGATTTGTGCACACGGAGACATCACTTGTCATATGGTTAAGACGTATCGTTATTGCCTTTGAAGTTAAATAAACAGTTGTCACCTTGATTTGTGCTGCTTGCTCACCTCTTTAGTTCGTTCACAGGTTTTCTACCCATCTCATTTTATTGTTGCTGTGCTCTCATTGGATTGTTACACTTTTGTGGTTGCTTATGTGTAGTTCATTATGTTAAACATCTCATGCAATGTTTTATCTAACAGAAAAGGATTCCTTCCTGAAGGGGAGACAGAAGGAACCTATAAGAAAGGTGGGAGAATAAGGACACTTGTGAGAAGTGTGAGTAATCACTCAGACACTTAAGTGTTTGATTTAGCCCTGGCAGCTGAAGGTAATGGCACTGTCATGTACCAGCTCAATTTAGAGTGACAGAGAGAGAGGGGAAAAGGTCTGCTTGGTTATAACTCACTTTCCTCAACCACTTTGACCATCAACAATGAAGGAAGGCACTGAGGAGGCACCAGGTGACTGGAAAGATAACAGGAGGATTTCAGACAGGTTAAAATTGTACAGCAGAACAATAGTTCTCCCTGTAGATGTAAAATGATTTAGGATACCTAAATGAAAGTTATAATGACCAGAAAACCTGATTACATCTGAGAAGAGAGTTAATAGAGGTAAAGATATTGTCTAATTCAATCCATTTGTGTGCAGGATGCTGTGTCTGAAACGTTTCAGGAATCTGAACACACTAGATCAAACCAGGGATTTAAAACTTCCACTATTGGAATTGCTAGTATTGGGAGTATACACTTTATAAAGATTAATATTCTTAAATACAGATGTTCTAAGTGAGAAAAGAGTTTGCAGCTTTCAAGGCAGCTGGAACAGATGATAGATGACATAACAGGATAACAAGCACCAAGTAATGCAATTACTATTTGAGACAAGTTAGCATTTAGCTCTAAAGTGATTCAACAACTGGAGGATTAAAAAAAGAGAGAGAGAGAAGTAAAAGCAAACACTGACTAATGTGCTTGAGAGTGAAGAGGTGACAGACAAATGATTGGTTAAGAGACAGAAAGAGATGGGTGATGGCTTCAGTTGGCCTGAGAGAAGCTGTCAAACTGCCAAATAGATTTTCTCAAACTACTTTTCTCACTCTTTTCTGCCCTCAGTACATCGTGTAGAGTGTGGGATGATTGTTGTTTTACTTATACTTGGTTGAAAAACCCATCCCTACATGAACAAGCACATGCGCAGGCAGTGCCATATTAAAAGCACTGAGCCATGACAGTATTCTTGAGTTAACAGTCTCGCTCTTAGCCAAACACTATTTCACACATCTTTCGCCCTTTATCATCGCCTCTCGTTAACTAGTATTTGTCTTTAATGGGGATGACTGGAATACAGTTTTGAAAATTGGAAAGAAAAAAAAGCATTAAAAAATGTGTATTGGCTATGTTTAAGCTGTGGGTATTGAATATCCTTTGGTTATGTTTTTAATTAATGTGCGGGTTCTGTAGTAAACGAGTGGTATGGGATAAAAGCACAGGATGTGTAAAAACATTGGATATGCCGTTGGTCTACTAAGTGAATACCAACGCATTTGTCTTCCAAACCTGCAGTGCAAAATAACCTCTGTCTTTCTTTGTAGCAGGTCATTTGTAAAGATCGAGGTGGCTGCAGCAGAATGAATGGAGAGCCGAGTAAATAATGATCCCACTGGAGTCATCAGTAAACTTTATCATTTAATGAAACAGCCTGAACGCAGCAGAGCAGAACTGCAGTTCAATTTAACACACACACAGACACTTACACATGCAGACACACACATACTTCATTAGCCTTGGACAAGGATAATGAGAACACACACGCACGCACGCACGCACGCACGCACGCACGCACGCACGCACGCACGCACGCACGCACGCACGCACGCACGCACGCACGCACGCACGCACGCACGCACGCACGCACGCACGCACACACACACACACACACACACACACACACACACACACACACACACACACACACACACACACACACATTAGTCTGAGGGAGGAGTAATAAGAGCGCACAGACACCAAAAATCTATCCACTCACACTTCCACACGCATACACACACAGCTATCTATGAACACACAGACACACACATATCCTGTGCATATATATAAGCGTAAGAAGGCTGAAGTGCAAAGGCATGACACTCATGACTGTCTAGCCAGGCGTTAAATGGACTGTCCCTTTGCACTTTATTTCAATTTAATCCAACCTTCATTGACATACCTGCAGTATGTGATTCATCATCCTATCCCGCTGTGCTGACCTGACCCACACAGATATGGATAACATCAAAGCACCGGATAAATGCTAGACATAAAAGCCTTACCTGACTCAAATCATCAGTGGACACGCTTTAAGTGTGGCCTTCCTTTTTGCTCTCTCTATCAAGCAGCTCACCCACGGAGAGCTAGAAATTTGCTAATGTCATAAATTGAAATATGTGACTACACATATCCATCTTCTCTTTTGTACAGAGACATAAGTAGGGGTATGGACTTAGGTTGTCCAGGGTCCTGATTGGTTCTTGCCTCAATGCCAGAAGTTTAAAGCCTGGCTCTTCCCAATTCCTATGGGCTCTCCTCTCTCAGCCAGACTGCAAGCAAGTCTGTTTGTGTGCTAGATGTGTTATTGAATAAAACCTTTAAAAGTGCCTCATTGCTGGTGGTGCTTGGGGGATGGGAAGAGGGGAGTCTCATTTTCATGTTGCGCCAGGGTTTCCCCTAGGCTCTGGTGTAACGATGTTCTACAATGCGATAAAAGATCATTGATTAATAGAAACAATTTCGAAGTGAAGGAAAACTGTCTGCTTGTTTACTACTGTCTTCAGACTAGCTTCTCACAACAGAGGAAGAGACACAGAGCTCATAGGCAAAAGCTCTCCAGCTGATAGGGAGGCTAAGTTTGCTTGTAGGTTAGCGGGCCAATTATGGGTAATCTCAGTTATGCAGACACAGTCATCTCAATGTTGGACACATTCAGCCTTAAACAGAGAAAATGAATCAAGGGCACAAAACTGTAAAAGCAGTCACAACAGAAAACAAGGGTAAACACTGAATTCTTTTGATTCCTAAAGTTGGTGGTTTTCTCTAAGAAAGGTAATTAACTGATTAATTATTTTTAACTAACTAATCATTTTATGAATCATTAAACTGATAGTCATTAGAGTCCGAGAGCATCGTCATATGGCCTTTTCTTGAGAATGAGGAAGAACCTGTCAGGGAAAATCAATTAGTGTCCCTTTAATGTGTGATTTCTACAGTAAAATGAGCTACATCAGACACAATTTGATATACAGAGTACTCAGGACAATCAGTTAAAACCAGCCACATTACCCGACATATATACTACGCCATCTTAATGCATATTTACATCAGCTATAAGTAGAAGTCCTCTCACAGTATCACTGCCTAGAGTTAAAAACAGTCATTACTTCATAAAAACACAAGTCATGTACCTTATGTTTTATATGAGGTAATGACATCTCTTTGCAACTGCAACAGTAGAAGAGCTGAACAGGTATACATGAAGAGAAGATCTTGGCAGAATATTTTCCTCCCTGTAGACAGCAGTGTACAGAACATTACACACAATACACACAAATACAAACTACTGGCTACACATCAGAGCTTGTTGGCAGTGATGATCCACTTGAGAGTGGAATAATTGTTGCACAATGGTAAAGTCAAAAATACACTGTCATTCAAACACACACACACACAGTCTTTCACACATGCACACAAACAGATTATTATCCATCAACTGTGAGCGAAACTGCAGCGTTGAAAATGAGCTTTGAAAGGCAGCATGACTCAAACTGTGAGGTAGAGAAATATGATACGAGACAGAGAGACTGAAAGGTGAGTCAGAGTGAAACAATTCTGTGTTCTTAGGTGAACACAAGTATCAGCTGACCTTGTGTGCGTGCGTGCGTGCGACACATGGAAAGTTAACACTTTGCTGCCGTGTTACTTGACTTTCCATTATGATTGTGAGAGATTGTTTACATATTTACATTGTACTGAGAAGCTACCTGACTCGCAGTCATGCGTACCTGTGAAGATGCAGGTGTAAGCATTAGCATCTGTGTGTAGAGCTAATAACTAAAACACTTATGGCTAACCCAGGGGTATGGTTTAACTGTGTGTTTGATGGAGCCGAATGAAATGTATAACCCATAAAAATAATAAAACAATTCCTTGATTGAACAGGTCTCAAGGAAGGTTTGAAATCTAATGTAGAACAATCTAACTGAACAATAACAGAACAAACAGTCTGAGTATCTAAATCTGATCTCATGCAGTTTTAGTTTGTACTTGGCGTATTTAGTAGGTGGGAAACAAGTCAATGTACTTTCCCATACTAGCATACAAATAGGATTTGTTTGAGGGACAAGGAAAACAAATACAAGTATATCTTTTAACCAAATACAGAAAAGGACGTGAGGAAACTACGGTAACTCAAACATAACCTCAATCCTTCAGGAACACCGATAACTTTGAGGCCCATGAGTCAAGCCCACGTTAAAGCATTTCATTGATAAAAATGACAATGATAAAGTAAGTGAGGGACAATATTGACTTGACGGCTGAACAACTTCAAATTCGTCATGAAAAAGACAAGCTGATAATGAACAAAGCAAAGTGAATATCATCTTTACAGAAACATCAAACAGTGTTTTTTACTTTAAATTAAATGGGGTTAAGAGTATTGTGTTGATGCAATTCAAGGAAAAAAAAACACCTTGTTCTTTCTAAATTATTCTGGCAGGGTGTGTAGACAGGTTGGGCTGTTTTGCCACCTGCTCTTTGTGACCTCTGGGAGGGATAGAGTTTCACTGCTGCTCTGCGTTTTAAAGACGTGAACTCACACACTTATATAAGTGTCAGTGCTCTCTGTCCATCTGCATTTCTTCCCCTCCCCTTTCTCATGCACACACTCACACTGCGCTCCAGCATTTGTGTATGTGTGTGTTCTATTATCTCTTTAGACAGGAAGGATAGTTAATGTGGTCTGATGGGCTTAATAATAAATTAACACAACTTAATGAAGGAAAACTTAACTCCTGTAATTATAGTGAAGCCGTGTATCCTGTGTGAGTGTGTGCGAGTGAGTGTGGTTTGTGTCAAGGAAATATGGTATAATCCAGAGGAAGTGTCAATAAGACAAGGATGTGTTAGGAACTGCCAAGAGTCATTATCCACAAGCTGTTTTTCTCTCTCAGCTGCGCGCACACGCACACGCACACGCACACACACACACACACACACACACACACACACACACACACACACCAGTTTCAGCTTGTTGTGAAGTTAATGACTCGTTCTCTCCTGGTTTCCTGTTGTTTAAACGGAGCCAATTCACAGCCCTAGACTTATTGACACACACAGTCAGCCAGGTATGTAGGCAGGAAGCCTCCCCTTCTTTCACTCCTTCCTGGATTAAATCACCTCTGTACACAAACATGCACAGATCAACAAGCAGACAAATTGATAAATAGTACTCCCATTCTACTATCTGCAATGTTAATATAAACATAAATAAGGAAATCTTACTCATGTAAGTGAGATCCTTAAATCAGGTAGATCGGTGGCAGACTTTGTGGGCTTAGTTCAATGTGTGTGTGAATGGAGAGGAGCAGGCTGGTGTACTGAAATTTGAGATTAATGTAGAACTACTGTCCTGAAAAGAAGAAAAGAAATGTGCAGTTCCTGTAACAAGACAGGCTAATTGGCCCAACAGATTTTAACATGCCACTCAACTGTTGAAACAAACATACACTTGCCCCCATTCAGGGGCCGGTCGAACATACAACCAAGCATAGACACTTCCTTTTCCAGGACCTGAACACACCATGAATGTTTGATATACGCTACAAGAGTCAAAACACAAGCATTTTCCTGATAAGCAATAAAAGTGGGAGGCTGATCAGGTTTGACACGCTAAGTCACACGTTGCCAAATTTTCAAATGTTGTGTATTTTTTTTAGCCAAGCAGCAGCAGAGTTCTATCAGAAGAACTCCTGAGGAGGCGTACAATGCTGTTTGTAGCCAGTTCACTAGTGAGATATGTAAATAATACACACATTCTATTGTTGTGCTGATGTATAATTTGTACTTGCTATTTGCTATTTGTATTGCTACACAACAACAATAGGCCATATCAGAGTGACTTTATAATGTGCAAAGAAATACATGGATGTAGCATCTGTGGTGTCACATTTATTTAGGTTTCTCAAAGAAGACTTTGTTCCAGTGATGTGTTTGATGTCAGTGGTCATCCAAGCTGTTACCGGAGCCACAAAATCCAAATCAGGACAAAGACGGGGTCGAGTCTGACAATCTGACATTCACACCTACTTCTCGCTTTGATTGGTCAACTGTGCAAAGGATAAAAAATATGAAGGGGTTTGAAGTTCTCTCTCTAACTCTCTTTTTTCATTCTTGACACAATTATATGTGTTACTTTTCACATATAGGCTACAATCATGTGCAACACTATGGATGTCTTCCAGGAGAAACTGTCTGAAAATGGGTGCCATGACTTCCATTTTTAGGCAATATAATATCTCCTCCCTGCCCAGATTTTAATTTCTCTATCCAGTCGTGGCGTTTCAGAACAATTAGCCTGTCTTCCTTTATAGTAAAATTGTGGGCTGAGGCAACTGTCATTCCAAAAAATACAAATATATCATAATAATATAATAATATTTTACATTAAATATGTTTTGTAATTCAGCAGAGATCTTGGGGGTTTCTCAGTCCTTTCAATTTAGTTTTTATTTCAGCCAGTATCTAATAACCTTCTGGGGGCATTCCTTAATGCAAAGGCTCATGGAAGAAAACAAACTGTCTCCATGAAAGCCTTCAATTAGAAGTGAAGTTGGGATGTCCTATTACTGTAAGCACTGTGACACGACATGACATGTCCAATATGTGGACATGGTGAGTTTAAAAACTCTCAAGTGTGCGTGAGTATGTGTGTGAGAGACATTCCCTGTGCGTGTGATGACTAAACCTGGCTGTTTGCTGTCCCTGTTCCTATTCTAACAGTGTGGTTTAAGAAAGCTTTCAAATCAAAGGCCAAGAGTCAAAACACACAGACATGCTCACTGCTTAATTTATTTCACTTGCTGAATCATCAGCTGGAGGGAAAGGAAAAGCGAAGGGAGGGGTGAAACGTTGACCCACCAATGTTGTGGGTTATCGCGGCAAACCTGTCTCATACCGCTCTCTCTTCCCGCCTCTTGTGCCCTCTCTTCTTTCCCTCTCTTTTTCCCCCGCTTGTCTTATCTCTTTTTCAGTTCCCCCTCCCCCCCCAACGCCTTAAGGGAGCTGTCGCCCCTCCCAAGTACTATTCCAGTGAAACATTAGCCCTGGCTGATACCTTAAACCTTTAAGTGCGTGAGTGCGTGTGTGTAAACTAATGAAGGTATGTCTTCAACAACAAACGAAGCAAGAGACTGGCTCCACAGTGCACACACACATTCAGTGCAGTCACGCTACTGATGCATCTGTCCTGCCATAACCCAGGAAGGTTTGATATAACCCTGTCACTCCTCGTGACTAATAGAGATGACTAACACATGCGTGCACACACACACACACACACACACACACACACACACACAAACACACACACACACACACACACACACACACACACACACACACACACACACACAATCAGACGCAGCACACAAACAGAATTATCTTGAAGCTGTTTGCTTGGAGAGAAACAGTCGTTACACTCAAGGGAGACAAAGACACGCTCACAGAAAGTTTATCATCAGCACATTATATCAGCAGTCACAGCGTCACACACTGGACGTTGCAACACACTATCAACACGTAAAGGTGCCAATAAGCCTGGGAAGCCTGAGCTTGATTTCTGTATCAGAGATTTTAAAAAAAGAGTGTTCAGTACTTCAAATAGTTCTGTTCATTTTGTTAAATTAATCTGAGGATTTTATAGAGAAGTTCTTGTCACTGTATAGTGTTACTTTATCCGTGTTTTCCTTCAGTAGCTACTGACCAAAAACCCGCTCTAGCTGTGTTTCCATTTAACTGTCTAGTGAATTTGAAGTGAAAATGATGTAGGTTACGCAAAGCAAAGGTTTCAAAAAGTGAAATAAAAGGAAATAAAACCAGTTGTTTGCCAACAACGATAACTCCTAATGTGCTGTTCAAAATGCTAAAGACAGCATCTGGCTGATTCTCATGGTCGCGACATAACGATAACCATGAAGTAAAGCTTAAAACAGTGACAAAAATTCCCCACCGGGTAATAAAGCTGTGACATCATTGGTGTTACCGATTAGCCCGGCCACAAGAACCTTGCTATTGCAGAGCACTGTTAAAGTTATTGTGTTACTCGTATAAGTTAGAGTTACCGTGAATGCAATCCAAACAATTCCTACTGCTGCATCTTCACGTTAAAAGCATTTAACTGGCAAAACATGGGTTGACTTTCATTATTAAGTAATCACAGGAAATACAGTGTATTCAGTAAGTTTAGCAGTTGCCACTATATTCCATCAAAAATGAGTCTACTAAACAAAACAACTGTCATTTTAAGCATTTGTTGGCAGATCAGTTTTAAGTATTGCAGGGAGTAGTTTTTATAAAGTCTGCGGGAGTAATGAAACAAGCAGCAGCTGGCGTTTAGGTGTAAGGTGGAGAGCTGCAACTTCACAGCAAGGCAACCAACTCTTTTTCCCTCATTTATGTCAACAGTTACCCTATAAGCGCAAATCAAATTTCAAAATGAGACTCCTGCTATACTGCTGCTGCTTCACAAAGCAAATGCTTTCAGTTTGTCATTAGATGGTCCATCACCTGGCTAAGTAAACAAAAAACAAAAAAATCAAAACGACAGTGGATTAACACCAACATAATTTTCGTTGCACTCTTTAGATGAAAAAATGCTATCTTGAAACAGTTCCTTTTTAGACCCGGGTCATTTGGGTTTGGAAACAGCTTCATCATCTCATTATCATTGAGCATTCAGAATTATATTTGCCATTTTAGGGGTGACAAGTAATAAAAAAACAAATGATCAAGAGCCAGATTTGAACCTACCATTTTGAGAAACAAATGAGTCACCAGTGTGTTTTGACCAGCTGCACTTAAAAATGTGTGAGGTGATAAAAGACTCTGTACTTTATAGATAAGAGCCAGTGTCTTTAAAGACAGACTATTAATGAGCTGAAAAATCCAGAGACCACCCAGAGATGTGCATGTGTCTGTTGCCATTTCTGTGTGTGCACTGATCAGTTTAAAGTAAAAATTCCTTCTGGGCGAAAGAAGAGAGCCAACGGTTTCTTTCTCTGACATCATTTTGAAACAATCAAGACCATATAAAACAAAAACTGTCAAGTAATTGTAGACCATTAAATGAAATCAGGTGCAGCTATGAGACTGTTGTTGCACACTAAAAAAGGGTGAACAGGTTGAAATTTTAAAAGGACAAAAAAAAGAGAGTTCCGTATTGCTTTTCTGCCTTAGAGGAGCGTCACAGTTATGTTAAAAGTCGGTGTTATTTCACTTATCCCTTATGTGCAAGGTGAACACAACCCATGAAAGCACATAAACATATTTTTCATGTTTTCATGCCTTAATGCAATTGAATAAAATAGTGTAGACTGGAAACCAAATGCTCAAACAGAGATTGAATGGGGAGCGCTGGGTTCCCATAGGTCACCTTATAGGTCAATGGTCAATGTAGCCGTCAGCTACTCGGATCGCACAGATTAATCACCTGTTGACCTATCCAGATCCTCACTCCTTAAGGTCCAAATGTGAAAACTCAGCTGGACACTGAAGGTGCAACGATAAGTGGATTTATCAATTAGTTGATCAAAAAATAAATTAATTAATAAATTCCTTGTTTTTTAAATAGTTTTCATATTTGCTTCTTTTACCTACTTGTTAAGAATATGATCCTGTTCTTTGTCATTTATGATTGTAAATAAAGATTCTTTGGGTTTTGGCATGTGGATTGGACAAACAGAGGAAAGTGAAGATGTCACTTTGTACTCTGGGAAATTGGGGTATAGAAGCCTTTGTCTCATGTCTTGACATTTTACAGCCTTAATGATTATCAATAAATTCTGAAAATAATTGTCAGTTTAAGTGATAATAAAAATAACTGCTGTAACACTGGACATGCTTTCAGCATTTTGTCCACTTCAATACCAACGAGAAGAGGAAAATGCTGCTCCCTCTCTAGTTTTGGCTGAGCTGCGTTATTGCTGTTTTCCCTCTTGCATGTGCGAGTCTGTCTCCTTGGGAGAAGTCTGAAAGCCTCTATAGCAAGGAATTGAGAGGTCAGGAACACATAACCTCCAGGGAAAGAAACCTGCCACCCTGAGGGAAACCACAGAAGGTCTGAGGGCCGCTCAGTGCCCAGCCCTACCCTATCATCTATCCCTCAGTGGTAACATGATTACCCATGCTTACACCCCCTCATTTCTGCTCAACTCAACTAACCCTAAAGTTCAACATTAATGCTGCCAGATTCTGCTCCTCTACACACATACACACCCAATACCCAAACCACAGACGTATAACTATACATTTCCCTGTGTTTCATCTTTGGCCCTTGTGAATCCAAGACACTTAATCCTCCAGAGTAGTAGTGGGAAAATCATCCCAGATATTATGGCAAACTATCAAAAAACTGCGGAAAATCCTCTGACCACGTTCACTCACTCTCTAACAGCCTTATTCCACCATAACAGGATTTTCTCTATACATCATTACATAAAGACTGTACTTCATTATGTGATTTTAATTGATAGAAGCAGAAAGAAAGGGGTATAGAAAAATATGGTCTGTGTTGGCAGACGATGACAAATTAACCATTTTAATGAAATAATTATTCTACTGATTGTTCGAATTATGCACGGCACAAAACAATTCAGCTATAACAACTTGGAAAAATTAGTTATGTCATTCAAAGAAGAGTATATTTAATGCAATTTTTCTCTCTTAGGATATGGACGGATTTAGTGGAAATGGTGTTCCAAAACTTGCAGTGGGAATTAGGCTTAATGATCAAGCAGAGAACAATGTAATTATATTTACAATTAAAATAATGCCATGAACCTACATGGAATGAACAGACTATCGTGGATCCTAAAAACGGCACTGGTTGTGTCTGAGTTGAACTTAATCCATCATACCAAACAGAATTCTGTGTTTCAGTGGAATTTTCATTGTTCTCCAGCACTTCCACAGCATTAACAGCCTATCTTTCATTGTGACCACAATCTTAAGCAGAACACTGAATTGATTTTCCCCCACCAGTTCATCTACCCATGCTTCACTAAGGGTCAGAGAGGCCCTGATTTGTCATTATATTTGAGAAGTGTGAATGAGTTTCCAGTGACAGGTGATCTGGGCATTCAACCATCAAGAGACCTTTAATCTCAATATATGTTTAAGCGTGGAACAAATCAAACTGTTCGAATAAGCTGCCGTATGGTCATCAGGGTGAAAAATGAATTTGTCTTCTCTTTTCTCCACAGTGTTTCTGGGGAAATGGCATATATGCAGTTAATGAGTGCAACTCCGAGTGCGACTCTGATTTGTTTTACTTTCCACAGCTGGAAACTAACAGCACTGTTCTACAGTAGACCATGGTCATTTCTTACATTGTGAGCTTTTCCAGTTGTTTAGATGGAATGGGTGTAGCTTAGATTTTTGTGATGGGGTTCAAGGTTCTTAATTTGTGACCAAAAACAAATAATATTCCACTGGCTAGTAGCCATAAAGCCCAAGGATCACCTGCTATGCAGGAGCTTCAGTTTCATAGTGAAAGGCTCCCAACAATAGCCACCTTTAAAAAATGACTAAAGTACCGCTGCCTCAAATTTACAGAAAAGTTCAAGATCCTCAGCTGTGGAGGATTTCATGGAGGGAGGTCTGACGTGCATGTATGTGTGTGTGCCTGTTTTCTCTGATAAGGAAGGCCAGAGGTGTTTTACCCCTTATGACCTCTGCAGTGCTGGTGGCATTAAGCTGTTTGTAAAGAAAAATACATTTGTCTTCTTCACTGTGTGTGTCAGTCAGATAAGCTTTGACCTGCACAAGGCTCCTGTCTGTCCCACTCTTTGAGGTGAACTTTATACGGCTCAACAAAGGAGTAATTGTGAGAATCTACATTAACAGGGATCTGTGAGTCTGACACACTAACCACACACACTGTCTGACAGACAGACAGACAGACAGACACAGGGCTTTGCCTTTCACCTTGATTTGTTCTGGTGTGCATGAGTGCAACAGCGAGAAATGTAGAGTGAACCAGTAAAAACACTTTTATGACCCTCTCTCATGTACACACGCACGCGCACGCAGACACCCACACACAGCTTGGTGTGTGGCCGTTCTGTGCTATGTGCTTGAAAAAGAACAAGAAGAAACACAAAGTTAGAAACAGGCCAATGTAGCCTATGGCTAAACAAGAATAAAGTTACAGGCTGAATCTCTGTAACATAGAGAATGCCAGAAGAAGACTAATAGGAGCCTCAGTGAAAGAGATAAATCACTGGACAGTTAAAAAAAAAAAAAAAAGATTAATCAGCAAACCAGTCTTTATCTCATCATTACATCATTATCAATCACAGGAAAGTCAGCAAGGGATGCAATTATTTGTAATTAACAATAATGGTGTTAATACCACATTTATACAGGCACGTTGTCAAGTTCACTGAAGAGGTTTGGGTTTAGGTGCCCTGCTCAAAAAGTAATCAAAGACTAGTTGCATTTGTGACAACCTTGCATCTAAAAGGCTACTATATCTTACACACACACAAACACACAGGCGTCCCTCAACAAAAAAACAGTGGGTGTTTTCTGGCTTGTCCGAAGCCCTGGCCTCTCTCCTGGTCCCTGACCTGCACCCCAGCTTTTACTACTGCAGCCAGCCAAATGGGTCAGACCACTGGATGCGTACAAGTATTGATTTCACACAACCGACATCATCCATGTTTGTTGAAGTTAACAGTAGCCAGACATGGAGTAAACACGCACAAACGCACGAACACACACACACACACACACACACACACACACACACACACACACACACACACACACACACACACACACACACACACACACACACAAAGATAAGCATCTGAGTGAGTGTAAAAGCAAACACAGCGGTATCACTTCTCAACTCAAGGCCCCTTCAGAGGAAAGTTAAAAGGAAAGATTTAAAGGAATGGCGAGCCTTCAACTCTCGGGGAAGGAATGACCGCACACCGCGCCCAATCAGAAGCTTTTAAAGATGTACTTTAGTGCTGAGAGGAAAACAGAGTCCAATTTCAAGTATGGAGCTTGTTGCAAACATGTACACAGAAAAGACAAGTACCTGAAACGAAAAAAACAGTCTTGTAAAACAATGACAGATGGAGTGAGAAAAACTAGTTCCGGGATCCAAAAAGCAGAAGTCAATGGGAAACAAAACACAACTATAAAAAAGATAAAACTCACACAAACTGGACCATAGCGCAAAAGTATGTCCCTCTTAGCCATCAGCTAACTGAATTAGTTCATGGCACAAAACAGGACGAATCTGTTGTTCTCCCAAAACAAATGTGATTCATTTAACATGATTTATAGTTGAACTAAAAGTAATACAACACAGAGAGTCACAAGCTAGTGTAGATAGAAATACAGCAGTTAAGTGGGCATGCTAATCATTTGGATGCTTTTAAGCCAACAACCAAATGAGCGGTTGAAAGAAAATGTGAAAAAAAAAAACAATATGTCAGAGAGACAGAACAGAATCAAACTCATTGGCTGGGCTTTCATACAGTGTCAGAGGGAATGTAAAGGGCATGTGGGAAAAAATGGATGGTAGAAGTGTGTGAAGCATTTCAAACTGCATTTGGGGAGTGCTTCTATGAACTTTGTGCATATACGCAAAGATTCAAATATAGGTAGTTGTAGGGTGCTGAATAAAAGTAATCTTCTCTCAGATTTACATTTGACATATGAGCCTATGACTGTTGACCTACATGAAGCAGTTACATGAAATCTATTGATTGCTTCAGTACGAGAGTCTCATCTGCTTAGAGCAGCACTGTGTTGACAAAATGACTTTAATCTGCAACATCAAAAGACATGTATGAGAACATATAGACATTAATATCTAAGACCTTCATGCGCTGAAACGGGCACACTCATGATAATTTAGATATCGATGGGAGTGAATCCATGACCATTCATGTGGATGACTTTCTAAAGCAAATACTTTCTGTGCTCTGTCTCCCTCACTGCCTCTGTAAATAAATAAATCTATCTATCTATCTATCTATCTATCTATCTATCTATCTATCTATCTATCTATCTATCTATCTATATTAAAATGAAGCCGAAATACCCTCTTCTGTACTAATCTTACAACATGCATTTAATTCCAGGAAAAAGGCATACTTAGAAATAAGAGGTTATCATCTGGCAACAGCAATAACATGCTTAATTATACCATTGCATAGAAAAACATCTTTCTTCTAAATCGCACAATACTACCAGTAGATTTAAGGCAGAAATGTGACCCAAACTTATTTTAATATGAATCCCTTCATTGCGTATTATCATATAGCATCAATTCTATATCCATTCACCATGGATGACATGCATTGCCATAATTAATCATACTCAAATTCAATGACATGATTATCTTTCATAAATCGTACAGCACAGTACAGTAAAAGCTTAAGTTTGCATCATTTCTTATCTTTTGTAGTAAGTCATGGGGGTCAAATCCCTGCATTACGTGTATGTTTCTGAATAGAGATTATTCTGAGGGGGAGGGCTATGTTTAATCCATATCTGGAATGCACATGTTTGGCTTTAAAATCCATGTGTGCCAGTGTGCACATTTTGAAGAACATAGCTTGAACATGTGTGTCAGGAAAGAGCAGTCAAACGCTAAACCAGTTCTGCAGTCAGTTCTCCCACAATATATCGATTAATCGCATGTTTGAAATGTTTAACCTTGTAATTCCTCCTGGATGAGAAATGAAAGACAGAGCGAAGCACTGCAGCAAAAGACTGATTTAAAAGTGTCTCAGAAAAAGGTCTGGCTGAACCTACTTCCCTTATATAGGGGAATGAAAACACTCTTGCTTGTTTGTATTTCTATTAACCAATTATATTCATCTTGGGCGGCACTAAGCTCAGGATGCAGCTACTGTGCTCTTGCATAACATGCAGATAGTGCAATGGGTGGAGAATTCTGCATTCAGGTTTATACCCACAGCCTATTTCCTGTGAGTCAGACTAGCCAAAGAGAGACAACAGAAGAGAATAAAAAAGAGGAATGAGAGAAAGACAGTCTCCAACTAAACACCTATGAGTAGTCACAACAACTCTGACGACACCCAGGGGCACCTACTAAACACAGTACACAACTGCAGACCAATGCATTATAACCAACAAGCATCCAAGCAGGGAGTTGGATGTGCACATGCAGCAGTAGGTGTTTCTTTTAACCTGAGTCAAGTGATAAAAGTAAGAGGAAGTTGTCATACAAAACAATCATACATGTGTGCACAGACAAACACAGACACTCACAAGTCATGCTAAATGAATGAGGTGAAAGAGGAAGAACATTTAACTGTTATGCTGATGCCTTCAGGACCCTTACATGCAATAGACTCACTTTGCAGCATCATGAGTCATTCGGATTCCACATCCTGTCTTACCTCTCTTTGAGGAAGTCCACCACTCTTTTGAAGTCATCAATGCAATACTCTCTCTTCATGTCCATAAGGACACTGTCTGAAGCCGACTGCACGGGAACATGAAGGAAGGCATATACGCGTGGATGATTCAATATCTTGGCCATCTCCTAATGAGACACAGAGAAGAGAGTGGGAGAAAGAAGAGAGATTGAGAGACAAGAAATAAAGGGTTAGAGTTTTCATATGTATTTTTCATAAGAAAGGCAATAGGGGTGAAACCCCTAAAATGTAGGAGTGTGTCTACTTTTTACATACTGTATATCCGTCTGGGTCTGAAATACTGTTGCTTATCTGTTTGCTTAAAATGAGTAATCGCCAAGAAACAGCTATATTCCTGTTGTTAAGTTGATATTTTTACACAAAATAAAATTAAAAGTTGTAAGACAGTGATTGCCCGTTTAATTGTGGATCCCAAAAAATACATACAGTAGGTTGCATGGCACAGACTACATTGTACACAGAAAAACAAAAAAATAAAAAAAAATCAATTAAATACAAAATGTTCAAACCTTCCAGCAGTATGTTTGATTAATAAATACACAGCACTGATGGCTTAAAAATAGTGAATGAATTACTAAGCTTTTTTTAAACTGAACTACAGGATACATTACTGTGTATCTGTATAACAACATGGGACAGAGAAAATGACACTTTGGGAGAAATATACTTTTGGTATTGTCACTAAACACTTCAATGATTAACTGTAAAAATAGGAGTTTTCTGTTTACGAACGGTGGAAAAGCCAAGGATTGGAGTCCTGAATGCGAAGCCAAACTGTAAACTTTTTATATGACCCTTAAGTTTAGTGAATGGAACATAAAAGAAAGAGGAAGCAAAATCTCACAGATGGCTCCAGTGAATGATTGCTACTACCTTTGAATAAATGAAGATTCCATTAACATTCCTTCCTCGTCCGCTCTATTTATACTTCAGACCTTCAACAGTAAACTGCCTCTTTCTCTTTTTTTTCTCATTTTCTATTTCTCCTTTTTATCTTGGGAAAAGAAAAGAAAGGCAACTCAGAAAATTCATCGTGTACCCACTAGATCTAAAGTCAAAGAGTCAAGGCTGCGCCAGTAGGTGTTCTTTATGCCTGGAAAGTCAAGAGCTTTTAGTGAAACATCCAGGTCCACGGCTCACATCATAATGGTGAGAGGAAGAAAGAAAATCTAGCCTATAATTAATTTTCTGGCCATTATGTAGGTACCTTTAGATAAATAACTACTCCAGAAAGCCCGCAGTTTCTATAACGCAGAAAGCAGGTTTAAGTAAATTAAACTGTTTAATTTACTGACTTTGAGAAAAATGCCACCATCAGATAATCAGATTATGATCTTAGATGCTTTCCAGGAGATGTGTTTTGAGATAAGTTAAAACGAGAAGGAACAAAACACTCATCACGATGGGTTAAATATCAATATTGTATCATTTTAAGTAATACCGACAAAAATATACATTTTTGGTCATCACATCATCATGGTCATCACAAACATAATAAAGATGCCTTTACATTTTAACCAGAACAACTGCATGAGTGACATACTGTGATTTTTTTAAATGGACTACATTAATTGGGAGAGTTGGGACGTTTTATTTTTTTTCTAATTTTTAGATTCACTTCCACAGTCAAAAAACTGGAGAGACCACAGATGTCAGATTTTTCTGATGGACATAATCAGGATGCTATCATTACCATGCTAATCACCACAAGAACGAGAAGGAGAAAAAGAAAAAGAGAGGGGTGGAAGACATGATTTAATGATTTCCTACAAGAATATGCTGATTGCAGTCCATCTTCTCAATTAAGATCTATTGTATAGTGTTCCCTCTTTCACACACAGACAGAAACGCATACGTGTACATGTGCACACACACATACACAGCTCAGTTCTAGCACACCACGGGGGGTTGACCACTGGAAGCTCCAAATTAGGAAGAATTAATTTGGTTGGAAAATGGAGCTTGATTGGTGACAGAAATCAGCCGTCTGCGTGTGTGTGTGTGTGTGTGTGTGTGTGTGTGTGTGTGTGTGTGTGTGTGTGTGTGTGTGTGTGTGTGTGTGTGTGTGTGTGTGTGTGTGTGTGTGTGTGTGTGTGAGAGAGAGAGAGAGAGAGAGAGAGAGAGAGAGAGAGAGAGAGAGAGAGAGAGAGAGAGAGAGAGAGAGAGAGAGAGAGAGAGAGAAACATGAAGGAATATGCATTTATGTGTGTTTTGAAACATTTTCGAAGGTAAAAGAATAGGAGATGATTATTTTCTCATGTGTTATTTCTAAGTTCTTACAAGTAACTCTTCTGATAATCATGCTCTACTTTTCTCAGCGCAGATGCTTTAAAGAGTGCACTTCGAAATTCTGATGTGAAGCCTGCAACCACAGAAATGAAACCCAGGAAGAAAACAAAAACAAAGAACCATATCCAATTTATAAGTAGTTTAACGCTGGCTCTCTTTCTCCATATCTGCCTGTACAAGACATTCTTAAAAAAATAATAATTTTATCTCTGGTATTGTTTGCCATAAACCCTCAATTAAGCACTTGGAGTCTTGAATGTGTTGTTAATAACAGTTTATAATTTATCCTGCACATAGAATAGATCTGGTTTGGTAATACAGAGCCCTATTCTTATTTTACATGTGTATTAGTTACCAGTTACATTGATTGATGATCATTACCATATGCATGTCACTATAGGTACATTGAGATATGGTCACATGCACATTCGCTCCCTGTTTCCACACAGTATTTGTCAGTGACTTTGGACTTACACCACAAATGTTAAACACTTGGAAAGAGAGAGAGTGTGGCTAATTTTCTCTTTTTACACATTATCAAGATACATACTGGGCCAATTATGCACGACAACAGAGTGAGGATTTTGGCTGTGTAGCCAGTTTGAGAAATATTTAGTTCAAATACATACAAACCACTATGAGTGCATAGTGCATGACACATAGCACTACCTCTTGAGTCACATATTTCTTACGGTCTGTCTATATTGCAGAAGATTTATATTTATCAACGCCATATTGCAGAAAAAAATAATAAGACAAAAAAAACAAATAAGAGTTTCCCTTAGGAATGAAAAGACTTCCGGATGATTACACAGAGCTATGGGAAACCAGGCATCGGACTGTATGTATTGACATACAGCACATTAATTTTACTGCAAAGCAAGTAAACTCAATGAGTTTACTTGTACCTTGGTTTTGAGGTCACGGTTCGGTTCATTTTCGGTACAGTATGGGAACGAAATGCAAAACATAAATGTGCTTGTTGTGTATTCAGAACTTTTGTAAACTAACAATTTATTGCAACATTATACAAAATATGAAAATAAAATTAAAAAATAGAATACTGTTGTAAATTTCCAATGAATACAATATTCTCAAACAAAAAATATATGAAATATTATAAAAATAAATTCCTCAGAGCTTGTTAAAGGCTTTTAACAAAACCTTTCCACAAGTAAAGTGCAGCACTAACAGTTCCAGCATGTAGTCCTGTTCAGTTTTACTCAACCTTCATATTTTTGGCGAGAAAGATTAACTTGTCCACATTGACTCCACCCATGAGTTATTTGTGAGTACAGGCTTTCATTACGAAGATATAAGGATGACAATATGCACTTTTGGACGATTTATTGACAGTTGTGTTGTTTTGGACAGGCATTGACACAATCAGCTACACTGTCACTGTGTGCTCTGTAGCGCTCGTCGAACAGTGGTTTGCAGGTCGCAGACCCCAGCATCTCCGAGTGGAATAGTAGTGTTCATTCCACGTCAAAATGAATATATATATACATGATTTGTAGGGGTGTCACGATTCTCCAAATCCTCGATTCAATTGCATTTTCGATTCTAAGGTCACGGTTCGATTCGATTCTCGATTTTTACATTTATTTTTTTTAAAGCACAGGTTGCTATGCCATGACTAGACTTTTATGCAATATAATATCTGACCTTTATTCGCAATGTACCACACTACATTGTCAAATATAAAACATTTATTAACAACTTCAGTGAAAGAGGAGGGGGTTCAAGTTCTGTCAATGTGTCTCCCGCATATGCACTTGCCATTGTTGTAAGAGTGGCATAGCCCCTTTCAGGAATAGGGCGGTGTGTGAGGTGTGTGTGCATAAGGTGTGAGTGGGCGAGCGAGACTGAGGGAGCGTACGTATGTGCGGACAGTGAATGAATGGGAGAAGAAGGAAAAACAAAAGGAGTAGCAGTAGTAGCGACAGCAATAAAGTGTACAATATAATCAGCAGTTTGGCTGTGAATAAAGGCGACAACTCGTCAAGATACAGCAAAGCTCCCTGGTATTATTTAACGACAAGCTTAACAGGTGAAAGGGGGTTCACCACGAACATAAACACAAACTTCGGCCCTAGAGGAAATCATCTCCCCTGTGCTTCCCGACCACGGTCCAGGAGCCGAACAGGAATGGTGTAACACCATGCTATCGTTTGACTGGCTGTAGCTAATAGCTACTGGCTTAGCTAGTAGCTAAGTTAGAGGAGGTTGACTCGCAGCACTTCAACACGTGTGTGTTTTTCCGCTCTGCAAGCAGACCGGACCTGACATGGGGGTGTGGCAGCATCGACGATTCCATTTTTTAATTCGAAGTTCGAGATTGTGACTTAATTTCAGTCGATTTTGATTTAAAATCGAAATCGTCACACCCTTAATGACTTGGATCGATGAGCAGGGTGATCGGAATGTTTTTCCTGGTTAACGGACATTAGTGTTGTGTCGGTCACGAACATGTCGAACGAACAAATCTTTTCAGTGAAAGAAGTGAACGGAATCACTTCATGAACTGATTCGTTCCTTTCTCAGTTCAGTTGAGCTCAGCCGCGAGCATGCCGGCCGGGAGTGGAACTGCCGCGACTCACTCAGAGAACTGTGAGGACGTGATTCACGTTCACGCTGTGATTCGTTCATGATTCGCGAACCTACTGCACACAGAGAACTGTCGCTGAGGATGTGATTCTCGTTAACGTACTGTGCTGAAAGTAGCGCTGTGTCACTCACTCACTCACTCACTCAGGGCAGAGGAGTTGATTCCCGTTCAGTAACCGTACTGCTAAAATTAGCGCTGTGTTGCTAATATCCGTGTAGCATCATGTTAAGTGCTTATACTGTGCACAGAGGACACGTTCACCATGCAATAATTTTAGTGCATGCATACCACTCAAAGCAGCTCTGCGTCTCCCGTGAATGATTGTGTACTATAGTCCGTGAACGCATCGTCCCTCAGTAAGTGAACGTGAACCTCAGGGCTGAATCATGAACTGAATGACGGATCGTTTGGCTGCTTATCAGTTCAGGGAGTTGGAGAGCACTGAACGATTGGGTGAACGAATCTTTTTAACGAATCATCAGAGATTCAGCACAGTAAAAAGAACTGCCGTTCCCATCACTAGCGGACATGGCCGAGGACCCTTCTCGAGACAGAATTCTCATACCACACCTCCAGCACATCTGGGACCCTCACCAGTTAAAATGAACACCAGTCAAACTGTCACACTAGAAACATGTCTTTCTAGGTTGCAATATTTAACGAGGAAGCCGCAGTGTTCCCAAGCAGGAGACTTTAGCAACAAGGGAGGGTGGTCAAGCTCTGTTTTCTCACTAGCGTTAGCCATGACGTAAACGAGCTGCACGTGTATCTGCAGGCGGAAAATAAACATATGCAATTTCACTCGTGCACAGCCCTGTACCGAACCTAACGTCCTGTACCGGAACAGTTCAATACAAATACATGTATTGTTACACCCCTGCTGATGATATCTTCCCAATAAAGGCAACTGAGCCCAGAGTGTGTGTGTGTGTGTGTGTGTGTGTGTGTGTGTGTGTGTGTGGTGTGTGTGTGTGTGTGTGTGTGTGTGTGTGTGTGTGTGTGTGTGACTGTGGGTGGAAAGGGTTAAAGGGGTCTAAACAGATGGCATGCTAGCTTGAGTAGCAGGGCACTGCTGATGGCAACTGGGGATTAATCTATAAGGGGACTTTTCATTCACACAAGCCATTTATCATGTGTGTGCGTCTGTCTGACAGTGCGCGTCCCATCCTCCAATGATTATACAGTACACTGATATGAATCTCTTTTGTTACCGATCCCTGTAGAGTTGAGGCCTTTTCAATGTTTGACTGCTGCTGACAGACAGTTTAGTGAGTCTGAAGAGAAAATGATGCTGTGATGAGGAAGATATCGCTCAGTAGTGCCCAGTGGCAAAAATTAGAGTGTTGCTTTAATGCTTTTCGCTCCTGGGTGGATGAACCATCCAGCTCAAAGCACAACTCAACACGCTTAAAAAACAATCAAAAATTGGTGCAAGTGGTCTCTTTTTGGTTTGTTTAGTCTTTTATCAGTCTTGGCAGTGTTTAAAAGGAGTATAATATCATATCACACTCTCTGTACCACTTTTTCTCTCCCCCTCACTGAGCCTCTCTCCCTCATTCCCACAAACAGACATGCAATGCTTTCATCTTTGGTCCATCAGCTCAGATAGACACATAAACCAGAAGAGATCCATCTTAACTGGCTTAGCTCAAAGGATCTAATATCTACTCTCTAAAACCAGATACGACAGAAAAGAACATATATGGAAAAAAGGGAGAGAGAGCAGATAAAAGGTGGATTGTGAGCTCACTGTTAGCTCGGTGCTCTAAATTCCTTTGGCATATTCTGCATGAGAATATTGCCTGTTGCCCTCTACTGTTTCATGACCCTCCTGTTCATCAGCCTCCCAAATCCTCCCTTTATGTTTTTAGAACAGTAAATGTGTTTAATTTGCTACTTGTACTTGTGTTGTAGGCAGAATGCTGTGGATAGCACATGTCTCTGACCAAATCTCTGTCAGGGAATACAGGAATTGACCGTGTAAACTGCTGATTACTTTGCATCAAGTCGTCTCTGTTTGTGTTTCAATAACAGCCTTAATGTTGTTATCAGCAGGGATGTAAAAAAGAAAGAAAGAAAAAAAGAAAGAAAGAAAGAAAGAAAGAAAGAAAGATATTACAATTTGCTTAATCTGAAATTCCAGAGAAATCAAATTCAATCCTTTACTTATAAACAGAAATGTTCAAGTGACATTCACATTAAGTTTATCCTGTAAATCTGTCCTCCCACATATAATCTACAGAAAACAAACAGAAGAAAAACATGCAGAGAAGAAATAAGAGGTCATTACATTGTTTGGATATATGTGTTGTGTGCTGTGCAGTCTTTTTAGCAGACAAAATAGTGATAGGATCACCAGGGGTACGGCAAGTGGTAACTGTAAAATCTCATGCCGTAAGACCTCCTTTGGGCAATCAGCCTTTTCTATAAAGGGTTCCCAGATGTGGAATTCACTACCGACCGAAATAAAACTAACCCGAGACATTAAGATTTTTAATACAAATGTTAAAGTCTGGCTGAAACAAAATCAGAGCTGTATGCATTTTTAATGGGTCATGACTTGGCATGATTTTAGATGTATTGTACATTTTATTGTGTTGTTATGTAACTTTGATGTCTTTCTTCTTGCCTTCTTTCTTCTATTAAAAGCCTAACTAGGGACGGCTTTTGGAAACTAGCATTAGCTATAATCTCTGTATGTAGAACATCAGTCACATTGACTTGTTTGTAATGAGTGGAAGTGTCACAATGTTAACCTGTTGTGTCCCTATCAAATAAACTAAATTAAATTAAATCTATGTGTTTGTGTTTCATTTAATAATGCTAGTGCTTGCTATTTCTTTAAGAGAGCTATATGTGGTAAGAAAGAATGCAGGTAGTATGCATCAGTTTAATGTAAATTATTCAACCTAGGGATAACCTAATCCTTATTATTTCTTATACATTTATAAAAGTCTGCTAAAGCCAAGTAGAGAGACCAACACTGCTGCCAACATCACCAAATGTCACCAGTCTTCAATTGTGTGTACATTTACGTATAAATAATCTACATTCTCAACATGCATTTATTAAAAAAAAAAAAAAAAAAATGTTCACGTTAACTCATGTACTTTTCACAGCAATTGACATTTCTTTAAGGGTTTAAACACTGGAAAAGGAAAGAATTGACTGCTCAAGAGAAGTATATCTGTGGCATGACAGTACATTCAAAACAAAACAGAGGGAAGAATGCAGAATGTTGACTTCAAGAAATAATGAAAACGCTTTACCTTTGTACTTTGTAAAAACATTTCTAAAAAAAAATCTAAGAAAAATGATGGCATTTTCTCACCACTTGTTCAGCACTAACAAACACCTGCTGAAAATACACTCCACACTGACAAGACGACTGAAAAAATGTATCTTGTGGCAGGCTCACGCTGGAAAAACTGACAAATTGAGGTCTTAAAAGTCTTAAGATTGCCGACATGCTTTGGGTGTGCAGCTGACATACACTATTGTCTCAAAATGAGACAACCTTGATGTGGTAGAGCCACTCACAGCAAGAAAAAAAGTTAACTAACTGTAGTACTAGTTGCTGGGGGCAAATGTTTTACGTCCTGTTTGTCAAGTCAAATTTGAAACTGAAGTTGCAGAATCATGGCATGCATAAATTCCTACAAGCTAAAAGAAAAATAAATCTTACATTAACTGGTAAAGCGGTGCACTGTCAATATATGGCATATGCATCATCATATTCTTATATAGTATACGGAGACATTGGTTATTGCATTAAAACAAGACACACAAACACAGTTGGAATCCCCAGAGTGATAACACGAAGACAGAGAGGGTTTACAGTCCGGTTCAAGTGAACGATTTGAAGTGAGCCCATAATAAGTAGCACCTAACTTCATTCACACACACTCACAGATACTTACACAAACCCACACACGACAGAGTACTAACAGGGTTCACCCAGGGGAGTCTGTAGAGAAAATGATTCTACCAGCCGTTCCCAGGATAATAAGTCAGGTCCCCATGCTTGTGCACTGGCACACACAAACAAACAGTTGGTGGGAATTCAGCAGCAGATAGAGGAATTGAGCTCCCAATGGTATTAAACATTTCAAACACTTCAGGCTGCACTTGATTTTCCCCGGAGGTTATGCTGAGCCTGCAGCACCTCACACAGTTCAGATAAAATCTATGTATTGCACAGTTAAATTAAGTGCTTTTGTAGCATTTGAATGTCACTGTATTATTCTCTGTGTATCTTTTGACTGTTGTGAGCTGCAAACACACACTATATTATTAAGCTTTTTCGCATTTTAGTGTTTTGACAGTACAGTGACTGCGCCAACATTTGAAACAGCATTTTTAAAGTGAAACATGCCAACCAAAATCTACACTAAAACTAAAATGCATGACACCACTATATGGATAGATATGCTTGCTGTAGCTGTGGACTACATTAATTAATAGCAGATATGCTCAATGTACTCACTGCTCGTATTGCTGTCTAATTCTTTTAGCCCTTTGAAGAAAATAGTATCTAAAGCCACACAAAAGGGACAACAAAGTTGATGTCGATTTTAAGGAGGGCAGCCAGGATTTAAATCTCCATCTTTCAGAACTCATAATTCATTGAAGTTATTCAGAAAAAAAAATTCACTGCAGTTAGTCGGGAACCATAATTTAGAGGCACATCAGAATAGCTTTACTGTGAGCATTCGTATGGTGCCGGCTCCTCACACAATGCTACATTAGGCCTCTAATGTGAAGAGGCTCCCTGAGGCTTCATTAAAATGAAAATGGTCTGAGAGGGTGTGTTTAAGTGTGTGCCCATACAGCTGTGCTCACATGTGCACATCTGAGTGTGAAGGTGAGTGATGTGTGCGGATATGTTTCGGTGTGTGTGCGTTCATGTGCGAGTGAAGGCTTTTGTCCTGAACCTAGAGAACAGTAAACTTGACCTGGCATTTTCATTATGTTTTTCTTTGCTGAATGCACATTTTAGGCAATAAGGAAATCGATTTAGGAGATGCAAACACTGATTTAAATTAATAGTTATTTCAAAATGACATTTTGAGTTAGTCAAACATTTTCTTCACAGCTGGATGAAACCAGCTAAAAAGAACTGAGGAACAGTATATTTTTAGTCTCTGACTGTATTTCTGAATGACGATCCTTTTTCAGAATAATCAACATGTAAACTAAGTGTTAAGTCAAATCTAGGGATGCATCGATTAATTGCCCTAACAACGGTATCAGCCAAAACAACTCATATCGGTTGTTTTCAAACAAAGGAAAAGACAGATATTGGTGTTGTGTGACCATGTCACTGTGTTGGAGAAGGATCAGAGACTTGCAGTTTGCAAAATATTCCAGTTACTTCTGAGACAGTGGAGGATTACAGAGACCACAGTGTTAAAAATAAAAAAAATAACAAAGACTGCGTTATTAGAAGCTGTAAACAAACGCTTTGCTCTATTAGAGGCAGACCCCATTTTCTGACCTCAGTTACAAGGACTGCTGCTTCGATGTGGATGTTAAACAACGCCACAGCAGCATTCCATGGGCAGCTGACAGACAGAGGCCTGCTGCTAGAGCTAGAGATGAAACAGAGATGAGAAGCATGGTAGAGAGCGCTGATCACTCACAGAACAAAAGGGCACGAACGGACAGGGCACAGTCCACTCTGTCCGACATGTTTGAGGAGATTCTCTAGGAAAACGGACCAGAAAAATCAGTAAAAGGGCATCATAGTAACTAAATGGTATCTTTTGTATTACATTGCTTTTCTAACTGCTTTTACATTTATATTTAATTATATTACTTAATGTTGCAAAGGATAGTGTTTTTGTTGGGCTGAGTACTGAAATTGTCGTCATTGAGAGAATTTCTTTTTCAAATGGGGATTTTATAGATGAATTTGTTCTAATTCACAGATATGATTAATGAAGGGCTGAATGATTTAAAACCTTTAAATTATTCTTTCATAAAACCGATTTTTTTCACAAAGGAATAATTAATAATCAAAAAAATCTAAAAATTCTGTTTCAGTTATCAGCAAAATTATTATTTTCACCATCAGTGCATCCATAGTTAAATGTATATTTGCTTGCACTACTGTTCACTAAGCAAACTATGGAAGGAGTGTGAACAGCATATCTGATGTATGTTAAGTCAAACTGAAATGAGCTCTGTGCAGGATGTTTAATGGACAACTGCCATTTCATTCATCTTAGCCTGACTGATTGCTACGTACTAGGAGGCTACTTTCACACCTCATTTACGGAGTCTGCTAGCATGCTAGTTTCAATCACGCACTAGCAAATGCGCAGGTATCTGCAAGCACGCACACACTCCTTATGCAAGGTTACCTGCTGCTGCACTTTTGACAGCCCCTTAGCAATTTATTGACAGGCAGATGGATGGATGGAAAGAAAGAAAAAGGAGAGTTTGAAATAAGTCAAATTACAAATTTTACTGTAACTAAAGCTAAACTAGAAGTATAGAGGAAAAAAGGTGAAAATCATAGGAGTAGCTTCGCTAGAGACATTTTTACTTGCACCTACTCAAGCAAAAATGCCCACTGACGGCATGGTGCAATCAACTAAAATGTCAGAGACAAGTGGCACATGAGAGGCGGTTGGGCCTTTAACTGCTCCAATCAGCAAATGGTGCTATGAGGCTGTCTACATCTGTCAGGAAAAATAGGCTGCACATAGTAAGAAATTGTGTGTTCTTGTGTGACAGAGGGAGACAGTGCAGAAGTGTTGATCTGAGTGAGTGTCTGTGAGAGAGGATGATCTTTTAGGGGGAAGTGAAGAGGTAACTTGGCCTTTTCAGCTTCAATCACAGCCATTCAGTATGATGTTGTTATATAAGTGCTGGTGTTCTTCAAAAGAAAAAGACAAGGGGATATAATTTGGCCTTTACTTAAGATGAAGGATGAATCTAATTTGGGGATTTGGCCTTCATCATCATCATCCCACTGTGGTTATTGTTGTGATAACCACCATCGTGAGACGTATTAGAGCAAAGTGATGGAAGGAGAGGTGAAGGAAGAGTAATTGGGAGGAGAAAAACAAGAGATAAAAGGTGCTGAAAGATGAAAAAATTAAACACTGATGAGAAGAATACGAAGAATTAAAGAAACGAAAGAACTAGAAAGGGGGAAACAGAGTATGAACCAGGATCTGAGTGCGAAAAAGCAAAATCGAAGAGGAAGAAACCAAATGACTTGAAGTCAAAAGTCAAAGAAGAGTGGGAAGGAAACTCGAGAAATTTCAAAAGGATATTTTTTTTTTAGCTTGTTTCTGTGTGAGGCTCACAGTCATTAACAATGCACAGAAAGTATATAAGTAGGACCAGAAAGAGAAGAGGGAAAGAAAGTGTGTGCATGTGTGTGTGAGGGGGGTCTGAAGTGGGGCTTGCAGGGGGGAGGAGAAAACAGGGGAGAGAATAAAGGGTAAATGGGGGACAGGAGCAACAAAAGACAATGATAAGTTAAAGACGAGCACTCTTATCTTTCCTTATGTAGGTTAATTGACTGAGGAATTAAAGCAAAAAAGATATAATTCAATTCAATGCATGGACGTTAACAATGACAGGGCCAGTAGCATATGAAATGATTCTTAACATATACACACACACAGAACAAGCGAGTGTGTCGTCCTAGTATATTTCTAATTATCAGTTAATTGTTATTCCCTATCATTAGGAGGGTGGTTTTTTAATTGTAATGTAGCCAAGCAGAAAGCCTACCTATACATGTGGGGGACAATTAGCCACCTCCATTAACCCCTGGTTAATTACAACCTCCATCGCTGCTTCCCACAGCACTTTCCCACTCCTTCTTACCCCTCATCTCTATCCCCGAGCCTTCATCCCCAGTTTTTTTTATGTCTGCCCTCATTTCATTCATCTATGATCTCAAATCTTCCTTGATTGTTTGATTCAAAAGTATATGTGTTGTGAACTTCACTGGCTTTTTTTTTTTTTTTACGTCAAACTTTTGTGTCATTTTATTTTTCTAGGTTACCCTATTTCAGCCCTCTACGTCCTTCTTTTCTCCATTATCAGATCTCTCTTCTACTCAAACTCACATTTTCCTCAGGGATGAGAGTCGAAGTGCTGAAAGGCAATCAAACTGCAAAAAAACTTGGTCCAAAATGAGTGTTGATATTTAAACCAGAACCACTAAACAAAATACAGAAAGAAAATCCCTGTTTTGTCTTCTTTACCTTAACCCAAATCCACCATATTCAATTTCACTAATTTTTTCACACTATCCTCCACCACTTAACCGCCGTAGTTGCCATCCCGAATGTACAAAACCACAGCCCTAATGCTGAAGTTGATTTAGCATTGCTCTTCCAGCCATGCAGTGAGTTTACAGTTCAACTTATCTCGAGAAGTTAGAGCTACGTTTATGTCCTGGGTTAGGGTTAGGGCTAGGGTTTCATTGTGCCGACGCATGTAGGTCTACTGATGATCTCCATCTTAGTATTTTTTGTGTATGCAGCTTTGAAAGGAAATAATTCAATAATATATATATAGCAAATGTAAGCCTACAAACTCAGACAGAATATTCTTTTCATTTATTCTAGCGGACATATGATCTTGTTAAAAAGCTGAAACAAACAGCAAGGCTTACCACATTAAACATCATGGTTATGGCTATGTACTGACAATCCCAACACAAGCCAGAGTTTCATGTCGTGGTGCTGCGAGCAGAGCTACAACACAGGTGCAACAGTGACTCTTTCAAAGGGCTGTCAATGCTCCTTCTCAATTAGTCCCAGTCTTTTTGGTTAAGAAACTGAGAGTCTGACAGTTGCTGCTCATGGTAGCTGCAAAAGGGGGTTCTGCTAAGAAATATCTGAGGGTGTAGTAACCCTTTTAACTTGCTCTGGATAAGGTTATGTCACTGAAGATCAAGGGCCGTATTCATAAAGCATCCTAGTGCTAAAAGTTGCTACTAGTGATGAAATTCTAAGAAAAGTCTCAAGAATGACATTTTCTATGCAGTTTAACTTAGAAATTAAGACTAGATCCTTGTAAAGAAAAAAAAAATAATTCACAAAGCATCTTTGCCCTTAAGAGAGCTCCTAAGATGAAAATCTGTTAGGCATAGGGAGGAGGGCTTTTAAGAGCCCTAGGAGTGTCTTAAGCAGAGGAGAAAATAGTGGAAAGACAAAGAAGGTGAACATTTCTCCAAATGCTAGCTGACAGAAAGTTAATAAAACACTACAGTTAAGATCATGAAGATGTGGTCCATCTCGTTAGAGATGTGCTCACATCTCCGACCAAACATAATAACGCTATACCACCAGAAAATAGATCACAACACTGAGATTTAGCAAATGTAAAGATATTTATAAATAAAAAAATTCTGGGATTTCTGACAACTTTCCATCAATAAACAAACAATTACAGCTCATTCCTTCTTATAAAAGTTACAGCAACCAAATGGCAAAGTGTTGCCTTAAGAACAATGTGTGTGCTCAGGCAGATCTCAGACAACCCTAGAGAACAGAGAGGTCAGTAACGGGTACCCAATGGTGTATTTTTATGACCATGTAAATCTATTCCTATTTTATTTTACCTGTTAAGTGATATAATGTCTTATTTGTATTAGCATGCACAAATCTCACATTTCTTTCCTGTCATGAGGTGGAGTATAGATGCAGTTTCTTTTTTTTAAGTGGATATGCCCCTTTCTTGTAGGTAAAGTTTTCGATTTTTGAAGGGGAAATCTGGTAATTTATGAGGTTACACAGTGGTAGGTGTGCTTGTATTTAAAACAGTATATTCTCTTTCTCACATCTATTTATGTACACTACTTTCACAGCATTCGTAGTGACAAATAGTGTAACAACGTGGAGTAAACCCTAGTTTTATGCCGCTGTGTGGAATTTATTGATTTGACAACAATGGAATTGTCACCGACCAGGCACACCACAAAAACAGAAACATTTTTGTTTTTTAGGCCCCCTACTCTTTTGAATAATTTGAACAAATCACGCAATTCTTGAGTTAATTTGTGGTTGGGTGGCTGGATATGCCATTTGTCCACTAATGCAAAGTGGAGATAACATGTTATAATATGTTGTTATTAAAATGTCTGAAAGACAGAGACAGACAGGCCAAAACATAGAGAGAGAGGGGTAGAAAGAGAATGAGAGAGAGAAGGGATAACAACGTCCATTGTTCCATTAGGGAAGACAATAATGACTGATAAAATGAGGTTGCTAAAGAGGACACAATGGTCCTTAATTGACTCATTAGGGAGAGAAGAGAATGAACTGCACTAATGAATGGAGTATGAGCACTGCAGCTAAACTGCTTGGTAAGCAAAACAGAAAGGCATTTAGTTTATTAAATCTAGGCAAAGCAATATTATTTGTTCACAGAAAGGGATAGCACACGAGACAATAGGGACAATCACAAAACAGTAAAAGGAAAAGAGTCCTGAGTGCATTCGGTTTTTAGTTTTATTCATCAGTGATGTATTATTATCTTCGATGGTAATTCTGGGTGAAACTGGTGACCGTGCACTGTGCGTACCTCTAGGTGTTCCAGGATATATGGTGGGTTGGTCATGCCCAGCCTCAGCATGGCCCCTTCAGGAATCTCTTCCACCAATCTCCACAGCAGAGTGGGCAGGTCTGTCCCTATGTCTCGACCATAAGCTCCTGTGTCCTCACTGGTCAACCAGATCTCACACACACCCTCTGGAAAGAGACAGACAAAATCATACAGTAAAAACGGAAAGTATCTAATACGCTGAATAACAATTGATTGTTTGCTTTGTTCCCAAAATTAAATTGTTACAGAATTTTTCCCATATGGCACAGTCCCAACTGGACACAATGGACTCATTTAATGTTGCCAGTATCAAGTAGCAAAATTAATTTGTATGGAAGAGAAAAAACGGGCAGCTGTTGTGACAAGAGTATCTTAATTACAAGTCTAGATCAATCATGAATTCCAAAAAAGGAAAAGGAGTTTCCAGCACACATACATCTTACAGTAACTACTACAGTATCTACACATCAATACGCAAGACAGAAGTCTTTACTGTGACGCTTCAGGAAATCTCCCATGTATATTCGCTTACTATCTGCAGTGAATGAAAGCCTGTAGACTGAAACCCGGAGGAGCTCTTTGATTCAGTAGTTCAGCTACTTTATACCAACTTGTACTATTTAAGACGATTCTAGAGAATGGAATAACATCACTCCTACGTTATGGTAACCTACCTTCCCCTCTGCCTATTTTAGAAATGGTGTAATGTCATTGATTGACTGCATAGCAAAACTAAAGCTACATTTCAAAACAGAATACAAAATGCTTTCAGGTACATCGCAATTCAGGTCCTCTTGTAGTGGCCTCTGAGGTGCTCCAATGTCAAAGTTAACTGCACCTTTGAAGTTGAAGTTCCCTGGCTCATAAATGGTTAATGACAATTATCACTTTTTGAGTATAGGTTGCTATAAAACCTAACTTTACAATTTAGTTACAAATATACAAAAAATGCCCTATCTATACATGTTGAAAACTCCATCCCCTCATCAGGACTGCCACCAAAAGTAAATGGAGTCTGTACTAGGCCGACAAACTTCCTTCATCTAAATATTGTGGACATATGCTTGGTAGTTTTTGTGTAATCCTGCTGACAAACCAGCCAGCTAAACAACTTACAAAAAAACAAACATGGGTGAAAATATAACATCCTCGGTTTCAGCTACTATCAGAACACACATAAAGCATATTTCCATTTTCAAGTTGATCATTGTGGTTTCCCCTTCCATTACAGGAACTTTCTTCAAGTATTATTTCACTACCTCTCTTGTTGACATTGTCTACACGCTCCAAGGCTTTGGCATAACCTAAAAACTAAAAACTCACCTATTCAGAATTTCATACCCGACTTAACTGTCCACATTGTCCTTTTCTGTCTGTTTCTTACTGTTTCATTTTTATATATGTATTGTACGGTGTTCCTCGAGTGCCCAGAGAGGTGCCTTTAAACAAAATGTATTGTTATTATCATAACCCCACCATGACAGTCACTGACAAGTATTAAGAAAAATCCCTTCTTATAAACAGACTTTCCAGGAATGTGAATGTCACGTAGAGCAAGCAGGCACAATCAACCAGCTTCATGCTAAATTAGAGCAACGCTCACTGCTAGAGCTTAATGGTCTAACTGTCATTTGACTGTAGGTCTGGAAATGGTTGAGTGTCTGCTTAAGCTATGTGTTAAGACATATTATATCTTCCAGGCCCATAAAAACGCATTTGCAATTGCGGGGGCACAAGCTCAAGTACACACAGACACACAAACTAACAGAAAACCACACGACCATCATTATCATTAGCTGTGCAGAGACAGACAGAAAGATGCATGTGGTCATTCAGAGTAAAGATGGTGTTTGGCTAATTGGGCAGTGTGTGTGTGTGTGTGTGTGTGTGTGTGTGTGTGTGTGTGTGTGTGTGTGTGTGTGTGTGTGTGTGTGTGTGTGTGTGTGTGTGTGTGTGTGTGTGTGTGTGTGTGTGTGTGTGTGTGTGCGTGCGAGCGTGCGTGCGTGCAATAGAGTGAGAGGGAAAGAGAGTAAAACTGTGTGTTTAAAGGCGTGCATAGGCCAGACAGATTAAAGATGATGACAGCATAATTGTCCAGAGTGAAAGAGTTTCAAAAGCTCATCATCGTTGACATTAAGATGCACTAATGATTTCTGGAGCCAGTCTCGTCGAAAAACACCATCAAAAACATCCGTCAATCACACGTGATCAGATCTAAAGGCTAGCACACACAATACAAGAATGCATTCAGGACGTGATGTTCATTTGCTTCAGTATGCAATTAATCAAAAGCATATTTCACCTTGGTCCAATACTCAGTAATAGCCTAGTTCATTAAATGTTCTTTATCATGTAATGCAGACTGTGTTCAGCATACACATTGATAAGAGCTGCACTGACAAACCTGGAGGTCGTGCTCTGTGCAGAGACATGTTATCATCAGCTAACATTGATGTATAATGAGAGTGTGTCACTGCTCAGCAACATTAATACCACAGTAGATTTGCTGCAGCATTTTTTTAAACAAAATCTGTGTCATATTTTTAAGCATTTTAGCCTGAGGGAAGGTGATGACAGCAAATTCCCAGGGTAGCTAATGTCAGCTTGTTTGGGCTAAATAATACCAATCCCTCTGCCAAGGTCTAACCTTTGCTTGCATCATCTGCATCCCATGAATGAATGTATTCCTGCAGCCACAACACCATCAGCATGACTTTCTACGCCACAGCTCATTCCCAGAATAATATTGGCCAAGTGGTCACGCAATACAGGGCCAGACCTGCATTAAACTGGCCAAGGAGCTAAATTGGTTTCTTCCAAAACAACATTCCTGTGATTCCACACACAATGCTGCCAAGTTAGTAAGCTTGTGTATTGTCCGCTATTAAATACCTCTTGTGATTCCTGTGTTAATTATGTTTTGAACTGGGTGATGCTTTGGAAAATTCTCAGGTGGTTACTCAAGGCCACAGTCATACATAGATCTCCAGATAAACTCAATAACCTGCCCAGTAATTTGCCCCTTTGGCCTGCTTCTCATTCCCTTTTGTATTAGGTGAGCCAATGGTGTTATCGTTGGCCAAAGACACAGAGAAGGTGGCCGTTTCATCAGGAAATGTTGAATGCTCTCATTTCTCTATCTCCTCTCATACACACTACACAGCTGCTTCCTCTGGTTTTCTGTTATGTGTCTGGTGCAGACACGAGTCGCGCTGGCTGAAATGCGTCTGTGCATTAGGCATGTCAAGATTGCTACAGAAGCTCATCATTACAGGAGCAAATGGTGCTGTAGATAGAAATGTATATATCTAATAATGAACAACTAATTACTTTTGGTCTACTATAATGTGCTTTTAATCTCCAATAAGTGACTGAGGTGGTCTACTAAGTAGGAAGAATGTGCCTTGCTGAAGTGTCCTTGAGCAAGCCTTAAAGAGATATTCCGGTGTAAATTTTATCCATGGTCTTAACACACCGTGACACCGAGTAAGAGCCCCCCTCGAGAGATCAAGCTTTCCGACCACCAGCTTATGTAGTTTTAGCAACCTCACAAAAGACCACACGATAACAATACACTGCAGTCTATGCCTCCAACCAAGAAACCGCCATCAAAAAGCCGCTCATAGCCACAAATAATGCTCAGAACAGCACCAAACTTCAGCAACAGTACAAATAGGGTCTGAGCACATAGTTCGAGGCATCAAACAACTGCTAGCTTAGCTGGATTTCTAATGAAAAGAGAACACAGCTGACCACTGTTCTGTAGCAGCGTGCTCGTTGTGAGGAAGCCCTGCAGTCTTTTCTGATCTCTCGAGGGGGGTTCTCACTCGGTGTCATGGTGTGTTAGACCATGGATTAAACTTACACCGGAATATCCCTTTAAGTCCGTACCAGTTAAAGGTGCACCGTCCTCTAGCTGCCCCGCACACAGAAAACTAAGGAAGAATTTTGACATATCAATTTAAGGCTGATAATCACAACGCGTTAAATGAAAGGTTGTATCTTTTGAAAGAAATTGAGTAACTTTCCAATCTGCTTTGACTTGTGTGTGTTCATTCCATAACCTTGTTTTTTTAAGTCACCATATCATGTAGTTTGATGTTAGAGCAGTAATAAACAAGGGTGGGGAGCAGGACACTTTTCCTAAAAGCTATTAACATTCACTGAACTCTGACACAGCAGCGCAAACACAGCGCAGGAAGAAGTTAACAAAATCCCAAATGGAAAGAGGGCAGGTCAGGAAGATATTAATGATGAAAATATAAAGAGAGGGACCTGTGCTGTATGGGGTCCTAGCTTTCGACGGTGAGGTTATGGCATAGTCTAGTCTAGTCTATTGAGCACTCATACCACACTCACTAATCGCATACAGTACATGCATTTATCTATGAAGACATTTACATCAGGGGAGACCTAAACATTTAAGTTTAACTGAAGATATCCACAATATGTGTACTTGAGAAAATATTTATATTGCATAAGAATAGTTACTGCAACTGCAGGTTAATGTTGTGAAAGAATTCACTTAGAACAGAGCATGTAACTGACAGCCAGGTTTGTAGTTGGAGGCCTGGTTCCAACCAGTAGCATGGTGTGTGGCGTAGGACGCATACGATATCCGGTCACAATAGCAGCCAGGTGGAGTTTGGGGAAAGACGACAATAGTCTCATGCATTGTATTTGTGAAATAAACTGTCTCTCTTTCTCGTGTGTGGGTGCGTGTGTGTGTGTGTGTGTGTGTGTGTGTGCATGTGCATGTGCATGCATCTGTCTAACCTGAAAAAAGAGGCCGAATATAATACACAGATTTGATTGGCTAAGAGAGAGAGAGAGCGCACAAAAGAGGAAACAGCTGTGTGTATGTATAAGCTGCGTTTGTCTTTGTCCAAGAATAATACCATCAGCATGTCAGACAAATGCCATACTCGTATCAAACATTCATCACTCCAACTCTGAGCCAAAAACTTCTATCTGTCTGAGTGTGTCTGTTTGTGTGCTCATGTGATTTCCCAAGCGAACCTTCTCACCTAGCCAGAAAAGGCAAAAAGGTATAAAAAACCATAAACAAATGAAAGGGGGGGGGGGTCAAAAAATAGAACCAACCCAGAATTCAAGGAGAAAAATGGCACTGTAGTTGTGTCTTTATGTAGATCATACAGAGAGCTAAAAGCAACCCTTTGAAATATACATTTAAAAGAATGTCTAACTTGTGGGATTCAATTCTATGTTGATCTACAGTTTAACTAAAAACATTTTATTTTGTATTTTTCAGTTATCACTAAAAGTCACTAAAATGCCAACAGTAAAAGCTGCACTGACATATCTCATACCGTTATAACGTATATAATTTCTTATGGCCTTGCGTATCTGCTCCTCTTCCGGTTAAAAGGAGGGGGAGAGTAGGAGGAGGAAAGAGACGAGGGCTTTGAAGTAGTTGCTTTGAAGAAGCACGACAGAACCAATTGATTCAGGTGATTGGGAGCTTTAGTAAAAACCACAGTTGAAACAGTAAAGGGTCCTAAATCATAAATGAGAAACACAAGTAGCACAACATGACCACACATTTTCATGTCATGCTTGTCTCTATTTGGTACTTTCTGGCTCAGACTCCTTGAGTAGTACATACATACACATTATACAAAAGAAACTGTCAAGGTCACTGGATGTACAATTTATTCTGTCAAATAACTCCCAACAGAAATTACTGTCACAAAATCAAGTCAAAATTTCAGTGACAAATAATAGCTTGGTGTTGTCATAACCTCGACTAATTCAGACTGGAAATTCAAAACTGAAAACGGAAATTATATCCAGTTTTATCATGAATTCTAATATCAAATTGTTGTATGTACAAAATGTATTTATAGGTTTTATTCTGAACAATCAAGGTTATTGATCTATGTACAGTATTTTTAAAAGGATATTAGACTTATTATCTATATGATGGACTTGGATTATTGCTAACACCAATAAATATCTACAGAAACCAACACATGTTCTAATCCCTGACTAGCACTCATCACTTTTGCATTGCTTTTCTGATTCTGCATCAATGGCTATGATTTAAAGACAGAACAACTATGGGAGATGTGCTGAATTTTTATAAACTGGCAGGTCAAATTCAATAAAAAAATTCAAAATAAATCAAATGTAGTCAACTCTTGGTGAGAATCTAAAGTGTAAACACATTTTCATCATTTTGGTCTCTCAGCTATGTCTAATGTGTTTGTTTTGGCAGCTGCTCGTTCTGAGACTGTTTGTATCACCAATGACTGTTTTACAGACAGGAACAGAAGTTTCTACGTGGGGTAGACATACATATGTATGTACCATGTCTATGTCTACCCCACAAAACACTTTTTATATGCACATGCCTACGTGACTACACACATCAAGATCACCCTCCTATCCCGACTCTACATATGGGTTCAGTATGCTTACTTATCTTAATCTCTTTAGCATGATATACATTTTGATTGGCTGCCACGGGCTATGATGCTTAACAGATTATAGATTAGATGATCCTATTAAACTACATTAAGACTCTATTTTCCATAACACAAGCCATCAACACAAGGCTAAGCATGTTACAGTTCATACATGTAGAAAGAGTGTTGCAGAGAGAGCGAGAAGTAAACAGTGAACATGTTTCAAGCTCAGATAAATACAAATTTGACAGGACTTTAACTTTCAACAAATGTCCTTAAACTAAAACTTATACTGATGTCGGAATTGGTCAGTTACAGTTTGGACTTTGAATACACTAAATGAGACAGCCTGAAAGTCTGGAGATACAGTATGTCTACTTCCCTTTGGGCTGATGTACCTTCAAATACAAGCGCGCACACACACACATACATGC
Source organism: Diplodus puntazzo (assembly GCA_963678695.2). Classification (NCBI taxonomy): domain Eukaryota; kingdom Metazoa; phylum Chordata; class Actinopteri; order Spariformes; family Sparidae; genus Diplodus; species Diplodus puntazzo. The sequence goes on along the minus strand of OZ023160.1, from coordinate 20,654,919 downwards.
CCCCTCATACATCACGGCTGCTTAATGTATAGCAACACACTTAGCTATGTGTTGCTTTGTGTCATGGAAAAAAAGGATTTAATGCAGTATAATAGGATCATCTTTATGTGCATATAATCTGTAATCTATTAAACATCATAACCCGACAACCAATCAGATCGTGCAGGATCTAATGTACAGCAATAACAGCTTAGATCCCTTTGAGCATGTTTACTCTTTAACTCAGTGACATAACACATTTCATGAAATACTCTACACCCTGAGGCCAACAAAATCATATACGCCTCATTTTCTGACACTGAAAAGTAGCATCATATCAGATAACCCTAACCCTGGCACCCTGGGATCCATGATTGTGAAGGCATATGGACTTTCATAAATTCAAACCAGCAGCATATTCGGTAGTACACAAGGCCTTTTAAACTACAAACTATTCAGCTGTTACATCCTTCAAGTCATAATTTAAAAACAAGTTTTAGTAGAGTTGTTTAAGTGGCTCTGTAGACCAATATATACTGTAGATAATAAAACAGTTAAGTAAGAGATTTTAAAAGCGATACATGCTTGAAACACAGTATAAACATATCAACTAAGAGGATTTGTGAACACTCTAATTTACGCTCTTCCCCTCCTCCTCTCGGTTACCATGGACACCGATAAATGGGTAGAAAATAAATATGCACAAACATACATCTACAATATTGCCACATCATACTATAACGAGTTTTTAAGATTGGATTCATACAATTAAACCAAATGCACATGTTATATCAATATGTCATATTTACACAAGACATATATAGATTCATGTTATCTGTTATCTTTGGAACACTTGCCTACATCTTTCTGTCTCTGCTTACCCAAAAATGGTTTAGGATGGAATTTATGTCTTTCATCCTTCACAGGACTTATAGTGGGGAAGCCCATCACCGCACTGTCAAATAAATGTCAGTATTCAGCTTTAAATGAATGCATGAAAAATAATTTTTCGAGCTACAGAACATGACCTCACAAGTGCCAAGACATACCCTTCTAACAAGCAAACCTAAGATATAGACATATACATACATCATCTGTTGCTTGGAGCTATTCCTTCATTTGGCTAGCATGAATATGTATCAAAACAAATTAAAACACTGCTTTATAAATACCATACCAACTTCAACAAAAGCCTTTCAAGAAAGGATTCATTTCGTCATCTCACGAAGAGAACACATACACCCACAACACGCACACATCATCTACATATAACCATGTCTAACCATGCAACACTTTAGTACACTGCAATTGACTGGAAGGCCTGTCTGACCTTCAATCACATTAGTCCCTCCCCTGTCCTCCTCCATCAGCCAATCCCCTCGAGCTGTCTGCCTCCATAGTAAACCTCCCACCCACCACTAGAAAGTGAAGCAGTCTGGGGCAGATGTCAACAACAGCAACTTGCAATGAAATGATGAATTTGGAGCGAAAAAGAGAGAGAGAGAGAGAGAGAGAGAGAGAGAGGAGAGAAGAGTGAGAGTGTGTGTGAAATTCAGAGAAATTGTTTGTTGGGAGAAGAAGGATCCAGAACAATCATACGTTATCTAAAAAATGTGTCCAAAAGATGTACTAATGTATTTACATAGCATCATTTGCCATCGTCTACATGACGACTTACTTAACTAAGGGTGCTTACTAGGGTTGTCACGATACTAAAATTTTCAACTCGATACCGATACTCAGGAAAATATTCGATACTCGATACCATTTTCGATACCACAAGGATAAAAAAATATGTAAAAGAAATATTTTTATTAACAAGAAAAATACAAAAATAACCTCTGTTACAACATGTAACAATTAACAGAACTACACGTTAAATATTTATAATAAAACACTTGTGCAAAAAGAAACTGCAACTATGATAACAAGTTTCAGGTCTGAGGTAGTGCAAAAAATAAATAAATAAAATACAGTCACCAACATTTCGATACTTTTGAAAATGAGTATCGTATCCGGATACAACATTTTAGTATCGATACTTTTTTGTTTCTCGATACTTTTGACAACCCTAGTGCTTACTAGATATTTTGATTTCCGTATATACAATTATTGTCAGTTTATTTACTTGGTTCACATACTTTATTCAAAACACAGTTTATACTGTTGTACTTTTTATTTTGTGACTATAATCCAACCCTGCATGATTTATGATTGACATCGGCTGACATGAAAGAATAATACCAGCTTGTCCAATATGATAACCTTCATTTATCTTTAGGTGTGTATTTAAGAGCAATCACTGAAATTCTTGATCTTCACTAATCTTTGATTTACAGACATGCAAGAAATAAACATTTTCATCTGCAGCAACATAGTAGTAAACACATACACACAGACACAAGCCATCCTGCGCTCCCCGACACACATATTCTCACACATTTACACACTATAACTCACACCACACACAGAGTTTAATTGCAGTAATTAAGCAGCTTAATTTAGAGCAACAACTGTTGATGTGAAGCGTGGGCGTCTTGGCAGGTAGCATCATCATCACGGATTAACCCAACACACACTCTTGTATATACAAATACTGTCTCTCAGGCATGTTTACACTAAATACATGCATGTGTGCATGCACAGTGCTGTGTACATGCAGACACGTGCATGTGTCTATGGGCATGCACACTTGCGGATGCACATGCATATGCATGGCTTTAATGAACAGCCTACACAATCCTTTAAATAACAACATGTCAGCTTTAACCTACTTTCACATAGTTTCTGAACTACAGGCGTGACCTTCTGTGCACGCCTGTGCATGAGCTACCACGTCAGGATACATCAAAGCTTGTATGTGATTGTTTATATACGTGCACATGCAATGTATGTGGTATATAAGAAAAAACATGCCATAGTATATATAGGTCACATACATTGTATGGATACATCAAAAGTAATTGGCAGAGGGCCTCCAAGTACCATGTGTGTGTGTGTGTACATGAATGTATAGGGAATAATTGGGAAAGAAGTTATATCCACTCTTTCATCTTTTCTCTCTCTTTCTGTGTGTGTGTGTGTGATGTCAAAGAGGAAGCATCTTGTGAAGCTTCCAGAGGCAGATGGACTGCTGCATATAGAGAAAGGGGCATCTGTGGGGACAAAAAACAGTTCTTTAACTGCCCATCACGCTGCAAGCTATTGGCATTCTTGTGAACTAATCAAAAGACGAAGCAACAAGCTGAGGATAAATGACTTATGCTCTAACATTGCTTTTTGTACACAGAGTCTGACTTTATGTAATATAGCTTTAATAATAGATATCTCCAATGTGTTTGCAAAACATGTTTTCTCATTTGATTTTTCTGTTGCATGGGAAAAACATGTTAGGACAGATTGCGTGCGTAGCTGAAGTACATTACAGATTTCACTTGTACTTGTGTGGGTAATTTCACAAGCATTTAATTCAGCTCCAATTTGATTGTAAAAAAGTTCAAACATCTTTTCTTTCCTGCCATTGCTTAAGTCGACCATAACACAAGGAACTCAGATTGGTTGCATCCTGGCATTAAAGTGTAACTCTCGCCAAAAAGCAACCGAGGCTTTATTTGTGATTGAATATGAGTCAAACCTTCGTGAAAAGCATAATTACGACGAAAGAGGCTCTTTTAAGATTTACCGTAGTTTCGTTTTTTAATGGAGTGCAGGGGCACTCTTATGCTAGCATCAAAATCGCTATTTTTAAAACACTAAGAAGGATCGACACAACATGAAACTTTGCTCGTAGTATCACCAGGATCTCTACACATGAACACAAGCATTGAGATCATAGTTTGAGTTGAGCAGAGTTTACTAAAAAGAAGGCTTTTGAACTAACTCACCGTAGGAGCTGGATCTCTGGCGCGTCGCCCTCATGGCAGACAAAAAGTGTCGATCCCCGAGTGCGACCGAACAGGCAGGAGAGTAATGGCGGACCGCTCCTTAAGCCTGCCTGTTAGGTCGCACTCGGGGATCGACACTTTTTGTCTGCTGTGACAGCGGCACGCCGGATATCCAGCTCCTACGGTTTGACTGTATGGGCAGGAGGTAAATGTGTGGTATCAGATGAGTGTGAGTCATTCAGTCTGAGGTGGTGGAGATGTCCCTGTTTACCTGTGCACGGCTATTACGAAACAGATGAAAAAAATACAGAAGGAGGACAGATAATTAATGAAAAAAAAGGCGAAAACTGGGAGAGACTGTGCGAGAACTCTTTACCGGGCTTTATTTTTTCAGGAGTGAAACTAATGATATTAGTGATTTTGTTAGCAATCAACAGGCCTTGTTATCTGCTCTCATTAAGAAACACTCCCATTAGTGTCACTTAACAAGCAGAGAATGCAATTACACAGGAGAGTGAAGCAAAAGATGCAGTTGTCACAATAGGTCAAATTCATCTGTGGATAAATTGTATGGTAATGTGATCCAAAGACAACTGTCTCAGACTTGAAAGAGAATATCTGCCAAATCATTACATCTAAAAGGCCAGCACCTGCAAATGTTTGCCATTTTTACCTGATTAAAAGCTTGAAAGTTGAAGTGATTATCACAAATCTTACCTGTCAATCCACTGATTAATCAGATCTTTTCAGTGCTAATTGAAATGTTCGAACAAAAGAAAGAAAATCTTTCCCTGTGTTACTGCGAATTATATAACTGTATGGAGCAGGGGTAATATATCAAACAGGGATTATCTACACTGTCTGGAGATTTGACCCAATGTCTGTCTATCAAGATAATGAACTTGTACTGTACGTCATTAAAAGCACACGAGTTGAAGCCGAGGGGAGGATGAATGGCTGATGGGGTGCGTGGATTAGAGGTCGGGGAGGCTGAGACACAGATAGTGAGGGGGGAGAGAGTCAAAGGAAGCTATAGGGGGCAGATCCCATTTCTGTATGCTTCAGAGAACCCAACAACTGCGAGGCACAAAGGGCCTTACACACACACACACGTTTCAACATTCAGATTACATATGGAAATCAGTTCCTATTACAAAGTCATTGAGGTGGTAATGGTTAAGATCAGCTGTCAAAAAAGTCAAGCCACTGGACAGACACACACACACACACACACACACACACACACACACACACACATACACATACACATACACATACACATACACATACACATACACACACACACACACAGTGTTATTAATCAGACATAATAAGGTTTAACTCTTTCTAATTCAAGGCTGTTGACCTAATTTCTTTAGGTACTGTTTGTATGGGTGTGTGCACTCGCCTGTGTGCTCGTGCAGGCACTAATTTGATAAATAATAATATTTCTGGTCAGTATTTATGTTAATATATTCATGACCCACCAGCAGGCATCATGTCGTGTTTGTAAAATTCACTTAGCCTGTTTTTGTGTGTGCGTGTGTGTGTGTGTGTGTGTGTGTGTGTGTGTGTGTGCTTGTGTTTGTCTATGTAATCTAAGGAAAGAGTTACTGAAGAAAGCCCAGACGAACTTTAAGCACACCCTGCGCGTGTCTGTTAATTAAGCTAGTGACTCCATAATATATTGTGTGTGTGTTTATAACTGCATTTGTAAATTTGCAAATGTAAAAACATGTTGTGTTTGTGTGTGTGTTAATTTAGTTGGTGGATCTGTAAACATTATTTTATTATGTAAATATAAATATTTTGAGGCATACAAACGGGGTATTTTATATGTTAAAGCACTCGACTAATGACTGTGATTAGTTAACTTAGTTAATAACTGAGGAACAGATAGGCCATATGCGCGGCTACTGATCCCATCTGCCCATCTTCTCTTCCTCTTTGCAAACTTTAAATCCTCTAGCACTCCACATTGCTATGTGGGCCATCACCGGCATTAACACTGACACTGGCGACTACGTGTGTTCAAACCACATTTGACCTTTCAAGTGAGATTAGTGGTCACTAGTAGACATGTGATTTTGAGTTGGTCGCAAAACACTTGGGTTAAGACAAGACCAATGCATATGAAGCTCCTTGCCTAGACATCTCAAGCAAGCAAACTCAGTACACTTCTCTTAAATATGTTTTTAACCCGTTCAGCCAACAAGTATCTTAAACTCACGAGCATGTCTTGTGAATTACTGACAAGATCCCAAGGATACCAAAAGACAATGCACTACGTTAAACAATTTGTATAATACAAAACATCAAGATTTATTAATTTCATGTACAACACACTTTACTTAAATATTTTGAGGAAACATAGCAAGATATGTCCCACTTCAGTATACAGTATGCAACATTTCAAATCATCTGCTGATGAGAACTGCAGCAAATATATATTATTTTTGTTAGTTTTTGTTTTTTTGAGGAACAATCCCTGCCAGTGCTAAACCCATAACAAATATGTTGTTTCATAATAAGCTAACCCATGTTTCCACAGTCAAATGTTTCAATGTGAACCGGCAGAAGCAGTAACTTAATACTGCTCTGACAGGCTTACATCATTGATGTAAAATTATGAACAGTGAAACTGGATTACATGTTGCAGGACATGCAGATCATAAATCACTTCCAAAACAAGGCATCATTTCATGAGAATTTCAGGGAATACTTTTAGGGTTTATATGATTAAAAACTCACTTTTATCATGTGGCCTTTTTTTAACTGGCCTTTTTTCAACTGGCATGGCATTTACTGTTACCATTTAAACTTTTTTATCTTGTTTCTATCTTAAGTTTTGGACTTTATTTGCTTTCTGTATATGTATTAATTGTAAAGCACTTTTAATATTTTCTTTTTGAAGGTGCTTCTTGAATAAAGTCTTATTATTATCTCAAATCTTGTTTTATTAGCTGCAGTAAACATGAACTTCATCAAAAGCCGGTCTATAATATAAGTGGAAAAGCACTGCTTACATGGACCACAAAAAGGCAGTTTTGAAACCCAAACAGTACGAGAGATACCTTCTGCTTCCGAGAACTTTACAGGATAATTTGTAAATGGATGTCTTAAAAGCAGAATCAACAACAACTGCATCTTTCCAATAAAAGACAATAGGAGTTAGAATAAAAATATTCTTATTTTAACGCAAACACTCCTGCCCCATCACTCATATCACTAACCCCTGTAATGCTCAAGTCCAAACTGTCTAATTTTCAATAGAACATACTTGTAGTGCAGCTCAATTATTGACGGCCTACAGTATCCTCCACAGTCATGAATAAACATACACATTTATGGGTGGACCTTGTTCAATCAAAAATGATGCTACATGAGAAATCTTCAGAGAGAGGGGAGGGACTCAGATATACAGTACAGTTCCATATCAGAGGAAGGGGGAGCAGCAGAGACCGCAAGACATCGAAAAAGAGTGAAAAAAGAGGCAAAGTGCAGGAGAGAATGTGCTAAGAGCTTATGAAAGCTGTTCTTGACACCGGTTAATTTATATCAGCTTCAAACACACACAAGTCACAATAGGAAGGTTTGGCACTCTCAGATACCTACACATGAACACATCATCATCCTCTCACACACACATCCTTCATGTCCACTTCAGGGGCAAGCAGACACGTTTTTAGGAGGGTTGGGAAAGGATATCCTCCCTTTGAACAGGATGAAGAGACAGGTATGCACATGAACTTGTGTTTCGGATGGATCTCTTATGACAGTTACGGCAACAACTGCTAAAACTAAAAGCTAAAGACAAAAGTAATGCACACACACACATCTTAACACAATTCTAGCTACTAGGCAAGGAGCTTTACAGCAAAGCTGAGCACACACACACACACGCAATGGGGGTCGAAGGGAATCAGGCATAGGGTTTTCAGCAAAGTGACAGATGTGGCGACAGGCCGTCCAGTCAGGCAGAAACACTCAACAGCTTCTTCAGCTGAAGACCTGGAGTGACATTCACTGCGGCAAGAGAGCAAAGTGTCAGCACAGATACACACATACACAGACACACACATGCACACATGCAAAGCAAAAATATACAAACACATGGCAAAAGAACAAGGGAACATGCACGAAAATTGAATTCACTTTGGTCAAATATTCCCTTAAAAAATAGCTGTAAATCAGTCACTGTTCCTGTTTTGTCCCAATATTCCACATTATAAAAAGTGCATGACTTAAGGAGGTTAAATGCCATACTATTGCATGAGGTGGACAGGAGGAGTTAAGCAGCAAGATGCAGGTTTCAGACATGTCCTGACATGTACCAAACATGTACCAGCATGTGAATAACTTTGGAGGACAGAATCTGCTTAAGTAGGCTGACAGTTATGATTTAAAATAGCATATACTATTATTTGGTTTTAAATAAGAGTTTGTCTCTATTCTATACAACAAACTATTATAACACTTAACACAGACATGAGAAGGTTTGTGCGTGTAGTCTCTTTTCCCTACTCATCTTATTATTTTCTTTCTCAAACTTGAATTGAATCAATTGTTGTCTTTTTCTAAAGCTTTACTTAATCATCTTCTTTTCTTCTGTCTTTTTGTACTTTCTCATTGCAGGTTCTGTATTTTTCAGTTGGAGTATTTGTTTTGCTTTTCTACATTAATGAAATGTCATATTCATCCATTTTGTTGAACTGACTTGTGTTTTTAAACATCAAAACTAACCAAAAAAATCAGAATGAGATTATGTATTGGTTAGAGATTTCTAAGGTCATAAGAAGAGACAGCACAACCTTTAGTGGTTCTCATGTGCTAAATAATGAATGAATGAAATATTGGAATGAATGAATGAAATGATGGAATCGATGGATGAACATCCAGTATACAATATTTCTAGTAACACAGAAACAATCCAATGTAATGAGTCATTGAATGACCTATTAATGATCTTTTTTGTTTTCCACAGATTGATCTGCCATACTTTCAACTCTTCATTTCACCTCCCATGCACGTTTTACAAGCAACATAGCCGCGCTTTTGCACGTTTCATCCCATTTGTTTGAAAGTAAATGTTACAGCCTGTTCAGAGCTGAGCTGTCTGCTCAGCTGAAACTTGTGTTGTGAAACTTTCAAATGATATGGAAATCAACTTCTTGGACTTTACTCACCCAACTCAGACCAATTCCATTCATCTATACTTCAGCGTCAATATGTGAAGCCAGATCAGAGTGCGAAATATAGATAAGATGACAGAGAACAACATTTTTAAAAAGTACGTGATCAGTATGAACCGAAATTTCACCTTGAAGTTATGTTTCCAAGTATTAAAATGTTTTTCTCTTTTCAGCTTCAGTTGAAACTGCTAACTACAGTTACTGATGTACTCAGAATGTTTACATATATAGACAGTGAAAAGAAAAATAATGAGAGAAAAAAACAGAAGAGCAAACAACAAAAATAGAAAGGAATGAAATTTGCGCTGAATATGCTTTTGTTTCATTTTCTTGTTCGTGTTGAATATTCAAATCCTGGCTCATCATCTTCAGCTTAGGCCTGGTAAAACATTTTTCTCCTCTACATCAATAGAAAAGCAAGTCCAGGCTGTAGAGTAGCACATGTAGTAACCCTACACCTTCTTGGTTTGCCTGACAATGCCAGCTTCCCACCCACGTGATTTGCATATTGCGATAACACTGCAGACAACATACACAATAAGTAGGCGTGGACTCCCATTATTTGAATATAATATTGGATGCAGATTAGATACTGATGGAAGATTTAAATATCACAGGTCTTAAGAAACAAAAGCTTAAACCAAAACTTTAGAAGTAGTTTGAAAACAAGCTGCATGAATAAATGCAACTAACATAAGGTTTTAAGCCACATTCATTTCCAAAAGATTTTTACAAAACAGCCTACATCTATCAGAACTGAATTTTTTCTTTTGCTCATTCAACCATCTTGTGGTCAAAATAACTGATCAAGGCATGGGGCAATGTTCTCAGCATTTGTGTTTCAGGCTTGCCATTATAATGTTATGTTGCAAAATATAATCATCAAGATGTGGTAAATAAAGCACTTTTAATTCCTTACTTGTCAGTTTGTTTCCACCTCCACAAAAATGACAGGTGCTCAGGGATAAGTGATGGTAATTTGTCAGTGTAGTCACATACTCTCTCAAAATGGATTTTAATGCTCACCTCCCACAGCTGTTGTCATCTACAATCAACTAGATGCACATATAAAAGAGTCCAATACACACATATAATCCAAAGTGCATGTTTCATTGTGGATTATTACTTTTAGACTGTAGTGGGACAAAACAAAGCTTGTTTGTCGAGGGGCAATGCCAAGTACAACCTGCAGCACAGACACAGTCGAGTTAAAACAGTTAGAGGGAACATTTACTAGAGGACATACTCAGTAGTTTCCAGCATCTGCAAAATATTCCTCTGTACAACTGTGTGTGTATGTGTGTGTGTGTGTGTGTGTGTGTATGTGTGTGTGTGTGTGTGTGTGTGTGTGTGTGTGTGTGTGTGTGTGTGTGTCTGTGTGTCTGTGTGTGTGTGTGCGTTCACGCACATCAGCTGTCCCCCCTGTAGCCCTTTCATGTCACCCAACACCAGGGGCTTGTGGCAATGGCCACGGGTGGTCCACCATGTGAGAACTGGTTCCTGCAGGGGGTGTGAAGAGACCCCCTGATGGTATCAAAATATATACCACAGGGGGACAAACACACACAAGAATGTACCCACAAACACCATACAGTGCTGTAAATTATACTCAGAGGACATGATTGTCTTTTTCCTCATTATACACACTGATATTTTTTTTAGCAAAATGACTGTAGGTTCTTCCATTCCGTCATTCCTGATGTTTTCCAAGACAAAAATGAAAAAGATGTCTTGAACAGGACATGTGGCCAATTTAAGATTCATTAGCAGGGATAGAATCTCTCAATTAATTCAGAATTGATTCTGGATTCCGTAAATAGAAATGTGGCACTATATTCATGCTCTTACTAGATTTTGGTGTACAGTTTAGTCATCTCTTTATTGCACTGAATTGAAATACAGAATGGTTCAGAAATACAGAAATGTGACACTAACTGGTCTAGATGAAGGTGAAAGTCTGACAAATAGAACGAAGTCAACAGCAGCAGCAATTATTTGGAAACATGTTACAGTCTTCTCTCTGTAATAAAAGTAATGTATTGACCACCACCATTGGCTGAAATATCGTGTTGGTCTTGTTGTTTTGTGATGCAACTGTAACCGACCCCCTATCTGTTGTAGCAGTATTTCCAGAGAAACACATCATCATCAGCAGTGCTGAATGATTGATCAAAGTTGACCAGAAGGGTTGTTTTTTTGTTTAGGACTTTTGTCTGAAAGTGTAGTCAAATCTTGGTTTGCCAACTCATTTGCTAAGTAAAGTCAGCAGCTTTACCATTGTCTAGGAGGCATTATGTTGAAACCTAAATCATAAAGCTCACAAACCCAAACGTGGCTTCTGTAAAGATGAACTATAGAAAACTGGTGCTACACTGCGGCCCTTGAGTGTAGTTTCACCTATATTTTTACGTAAGTGTAATATTATTAACAATGACAGAAACTGATTCTTCTGAATTGTGTAAGATAAAAATCAGCATGGTTTCAAGAATCTGTTTCTCTTATAATATGATAATAATGATTTGCATGTCTGAATGTTGATATTCTTGTAATGTGAGGGGAAATGTGGCTAATATTATATAAAACTAGACACTGCACTATCATTTATGATTTATTTATCTATTATTTGTTATTATTATGTATTTATTATTATCATTTATTATCTATCATATATATCTATCATATCAACTATCATATATCTTGAATTTCCCTCGGGAAAAATAAAGTATCTATCTATCTTATTGAGTCCCGTATTGCAGTGTATGTTTCTATATGTACACAACCACGCCAATATTTAAGTATCAGACTCAAAATAGGCTAAGAAAGGACTCAACTCTACAGTGCAAGTTCAATATCCAAATCACAAGAAGCTGAATTCTTTTGATAAAGGCAAAATCACTCTGTTATTAACTGCACGGCTGCACAGATGCCCCGGCCTACAAATCTTGATCTCTAGATGTATGAAAATGTTTGTTTGGTACTGATTCCAACAAATGTCATATTATTATGGTGTAAATGAAAAAAAAAAACAATTTTTGATGCAAAAATAATAAATACCACCCGTTTGAGCAGGTTGTATTGGCCATTACATCACGCTCAACAACCCCATAAATAAGCAGTCTATTTAAACAATAATTTACCCAGCATGAACCTGGCTTGCTCATCTAAAAATCAGCACCAATGGACAATGTGTCCCTTGACCAAAGTCACAATACCCCCAAAAAAGTTACAAATGAAGTCTACCCCACATAGCTTCTAACACCATTCCCTTGGTGTAGTTTGACTAGTCTCCCAGGCAGTTTAAATAATTGGGTAAAAGTCATAAATGAATGTATAAATATTTGTTTGTGTATTTTATTGCCTAAAGCCCTAAATAATGAGATTGGTATCAGTGCAACAGCAATGCTGTAGAACAGCTAAAATTATGGTTAATGAATTATTTCTGAAAATCATGAACTAACTGCAGGGCTAATATTTTGCTGCAGATTTCCCTCCTTATTCAGCTGAATGGGAGATGAATTAGTTGCTGATGGTATGTGCCTTGAGGAATGTACTAAGGTTCAGTCTTTTCATAAGCAATCTATCTATCCATCTGAGTGTAGATAAGCCAACAGTAGCTCAACATCAGACAGCAAACTAAGCGAGAGAAAGATTAAATAAAAAAAGTACAGTGGTTGATAAAGGACAGAGAAGTTACACACAGACACAGACTGCAAAACAGGGAGAGATATCACGTGAGAAAATTAAGACTAAAAGGCATCTGATAAAACAATAAGGTGATTAAGTTAGAGATGTACACATGAAAAGGCCAGCCTAGGAAAACTGATTTGAATCAAAATAGAAAGATGAGAATGCGAGGGAGATGGAACTGATTGAAAATGAGAGAGGATCAAAGAATGGTCAGATGTAATGACAGAGGGAGAGAAATCAGAGAGGAGAGGGGGAAGAAAAGGAAAAAGACTGATGGAACTATCAAGTGGGACTGAAGTGATGGCATGGATTCAGACAAGAAAACAGACAAACACCAGAGCAAAAGTGGGACAGTTGCATAATGTTTAAGATTGCGGACCAAATAATATCTGTTTGACTTTTCATTTCTCTGTCTGACTCCAACTCTTCTCAAGGGGCCATCCTCATGAAAAGCAAAAGAAAAACCTGGTTCAATGAGGTACGTTTAAGAAATAAATATTTCAGTCTCTCTCCACTGGCTTTCAATAGTCTCCCTCATTTGATTCATTCCTCTTCTACAGGTAACTAGTGCATTGCCCGTAGGAAGTATGTATTCCTATAGAAAAGTGGGAGGTTAAGTAGCTTTTTCATGGATGGCCAAATGAGGCTGTGTTTGAAGGTGGGACGTCAGGGATATTTAGGTTTGTTGTGAAATTCGATATTTCAGGGTATAATTGGCCATTTTTGACTTTATATTTGCCATTATATTTCACCTTAAAAACTATTTACCTTGCCTTGCTTGGTGTCATTATTTTCAGCATAACCTCACGTGTGACTGTACAGTTATTTTTTTCATTTTGACATACTGTATTAACACAATGGACCTAAAATCACAAAAAAACATCAAATCCGAGTAGGAAAAAGTTAGATTTTTTACTGTGAAAACCACAAATATGTTTAACAAACCATTTTTTTACTTATAATGCAAACATAAATTATTGTTTGCTAAATTTGTGCATAAGTGTTTGAAATTTACAAAGTTATATGTAACTGTTTAGATTTAAATGCAGGCAATGCCTCAGGCTCAGGCCTCCCTCAGCTCCTTCTAGCTCAATGAAGAGCTGCACTGCCTGCTCCACATTCAGCAGTCTCCTCATTGTTTTGACTCATTAAACAAAAAAAAACACTACGCTACACACTAAACACACTACACCACACACTACATAACACACTAACTATACACTCCAAACACGCTAAATGGCACAAATCTCTCAACCCTCAAAACTTGCTCTCTCTGTCGTCTCTATCACCGTCACTGTCAGTCTTTCGCTGCCGTCCCTCCCACAACTTCCCCCTGTTCCTCAGCAACCAAATCACGTGGTTTACCATGTAATTTTGTGATTGGTTGGTGTGGTGCCTTTTTCCACAAATAGGAAAGGGAGTAGCACAGGTTTTTTTGCTTGCAAACACTTCCTGCTTGCGGGCACTTTGTGAGAGAAGCCCGTTTTGGCCGTTTCTTACTGCACCAAACGCGCAGCAAGTGACGGCAATGTTCGCAAAAAAGCGTGGTGGACATTATTTATCATAAGTCCGGCTTTACTTGGCCTATCAACACGATTTAAAAACTGGTATATAGTTTGAAGGCTGCACCAACACATGCATCTGAACCGAGACTCACGGAGGCTGTGTCTTGCTGCTACATCATCTTAAGTTGGTCACGTGATTTGGACGCACCGGCGCGTCCGTCGACTCAGGAAGTGGGGCGTGGGGGTGGGCTCTGCAATGACTGGCTCTGGTGCCTATGGTTGACAATGCTAGCGAAATTGGTAAATCATTCATGAAATAATTTATTAACGATATCATTGTAGTCCAAACAAATCTAACGTTGGACGCCCTTAAACCACACAGAAGCCATGTTGAAAATCTCAGGTCAGTTTGATCCTGATCTGCAGAGATATTTGAGGCGCACACACACACACACACACACACACACACACACACACACACACACACACACACACACATACACACATCTCTCTATTAAAGTAAGAAGTGAGTTGTGTTGATCACAACATTGATGTGGGGTTCAAGTTAATTACAGGTAGAATAACCAGTTAATTGTGATTTGAGTGTCAAGTGGGAAAATTAAGAACAAAGACAATGAGTTCACCTTTTGCATGTCAGTCAATTATAAGGATCAGATTTAAATGAATTGTCTTTGAACTTAATGTAAATGTGATTATAAGTGTATTAAATATGTTGTCTGTACACAGTTCACAGGGATTTAAAAGACAAGATGTATAAAGCCTGCAAGTAGAAATGAAGACGATGATAAAAAAAAAAACATACTGAAATCATTTTCCATTGGTTAATATGTATAATGTGCACTTAGAGTAGATTTGTTTTTTGAAAAAAACCTAACATGGGAACCTCAAAAATGCAATCAACAACTAATTTTAAGACGCTGTAGGTCATTGTGGAAATCACAAACGACAACGTCAAACTTGATTTATTTGATTTAATTGATCAAATGGCTTGGTTTGATATAAATGGGCTCATAGTGGAGTGCACTGAGCATTTGACCAACTTTCAGCTTGTTGTGTTGTTCTTGTTTTATGGCATGTTGTTTCGCAAATACATATTAGTCTAGTTGTCAGTTAATTTCCTAAAAAAAAGTACAAGAATATTGGTTCATATTTGGTTCATAAACTCTGCGTAGTTTGACAGTTTGATGTGTGTTCCTTGCCAATAACCAATCAGAGCATAAAACGTGTGGCTTTTTCAAATCTGGATCAGTGACGCTCCTCAGTCAGGCATCTTACCAAACTCTCTTCCATTTTAGATAAACGGTTGTACTGGCCTGACACGTACTAAGTTGCAGGGAAAACTGTCTGATCGGTAAGGGAACCAGACACATCTGCCAGAACAAATAACATGAGCTCTGCAGATTTGTCTGGTTCCCAGGGTAGCAAATTTACTGTTATGAATTACTCTCTTATCAGCGTCCTTTCCAGGTACGGCAGGCAGCTGCTTTCAACTAAAAGTACCTGCCCAACCCAAAAAGGAGACAGAAAGAGTTGGTAAATTGCTGAAGAACATGTAATGCATCTTTATTACATATTCTAGGCAAACATTAGCTGTTCTGTAACGATGGACGTGTAGGCTGCTATAAGATTGGACTGTGATAAATGTAGGCCTGAAACAAGGGAGATCTGTACAAAGGTGCAATGCAAGTGCATTCAAGTGTGGATATGTTTTTTGCCATGACAAACATACTCAGTTATTCATTATACTGTCCAACGATAAGCCATTGAATACTTTTCTCATGTACCTTTTACTGATCTGAAGCAGCCTCCATGGAAATCCACATGACACGAATGTGCCACATGGTAGAAACTTTAATCCCTGCAGGTATCTAAAGGGCTTTCGTTTTGTGACACTGCCAAAAAAGCTGAAAGGGTTCAAACAAGGGGCTGTGTAGATTAAACAGCCCAATTAATCTCTCCTTCTCAAGCCTCCCAAGTCCCAAGTCTAGACTTCAAAGCAGGCACAAATGTAAGGATCTAAACCACTTGTAGCTTTGTTGTAGCTATTTTTTTCCTTTTACACTGGCGTGTATCATGACTCATTGGGGCTTCAGGAAAAAACCTTGTAGTCATATAGTTATCTTCAATAGAAGAGCAGTTGTGAATCAGGCAGGACAGAGAGTAAAAGCTTACTCGTGTTCCTGCAGGATATAAAAAAGACTACACATGTGAAAAAAAAACAAAAACAAAGAATGTAAATCTCAACTGAAAAAAGACATCACATGTTATTAACTCAGGAAAGAAACCAAGGCTGGTGCAGGGATTCAGCATTATATCTGTATGCTTTATTTTAGAGATGGGTTCGTAAAATTTTGAATTGTTGAAATAAATTTCAAGAAGCAGTACAAAAAGATAGGGTGGGGTATGAGGAGGAAGAAATAAACTATGAGTACGTCAGAGAGAGGGGATCAATTATTAAGGCACAGGGGTAAAACATTGGCATAGAAAAAAACAATGGTTGTAAGACACCACGTTGTACCTTAATCAGCAAGTTAAAGGTCCCATATTATGGTCATTTCTGCTTCTTGACATGGTTCCCTGATGTCTAAATGGAATGTTAGTAACATGCTTTGGTCGAAAAAAGCTGAAGGATTGAGCACAGCAGGGTTCTTGAAACACCAGTTTCACAGCCCTGCTCCAGGTGGCCTGTTTCAGTGCCTTTCCCTTTAAATGCTAATGAGCTACTGCGCGCCGCCCACGGTACCGCCCACCTCCTCCTGCCTGCGGAAGACGTGAGGATGGCATCATGTGACCATGGCAACGGCGGAGTTTCTGGGAATAATGGCTGCCGGACAACAGACTGCGGTCCGACCCAGAACAAGAGGCTCCAAAAGAAAGTAAGCAGCCAAGAATGAACATTGGTGTTTCTCAGTGGTCAGTAGTTAAGTTTGTTACCTCGACATTACTTTTATGTTATTATGTTATCATATTATTATTTACCTTTATGTAGCCAGGTAAGTTGATTGAGAACCTGCTCTTATTTGCAGTGACGACCTGTAATTAGCTACTGCCAGCAATTTTCAACTGTAGTTTTCAGTAAGCCACAGTTGCTTCCAATCACCTTTCTACCAGCAGAATTGTTTTTTAACCATTTAAAACGGTTTCTAAACTTTATATATATTATCAAAGAAACAATGTGACATGATTAGTGATCATAGTTTCCCATGAATAATAAAAAAAGGCATAAAAACAGGTGTTCCTGTGGCTATTGTAAACAAATGCCTACAGAACCTGAGAATATCTGCTGTATGGAAATACCACAATGAAGTGTGAACACTGGGCAAACAAGGTTGTCATTCTGCTCTCTCTCTTTTCTCTAATCTATTGTCACTCACTTACCTTTCATTATTTCTAGGTTATACGAAGACTACAGCAGTTTCCTGAGCCACCATCATGCATGGTGGACCACCCTGGCCTGTAACCTGTCTGCCTGAATGTATCTGCACTGCAGAATGCACTGAACATTTATCGGGCAGACTATGAATCTTTACGTCTGAGGGGAATAGTGCAGTAAGCTTTTAGTCACATAAATACTATTCATTTATCGTAAAAGTGTTATGATTAAAAGTACATAACTGCTTCTTCTATCTTGCATTGTTTATAGTTTATTATCTTTTACTTATTACCATGAAAATTACATATCAAACAATGAAAACACAGAACAGTTAGGAAAGATGTTTTAATTGTAAGAAACATTTGTAAACATGTGTTGACATGAATGAAATAAGAAGAAAATACATATCTGAAGTGAAACAGTTTGACTTTATATATTAACTTCAATATCAATATGAAAATGATAACAAAGAAAGTATCTAGTTGCCAGGGGTGTAAACATTCAGTGCTGACTTTATATTGAATTGTGTTCAGCCAATATAGCCTACATAAGCTTTGTAAGGTGGTGCTGGTGCTCTCTGGGGAGGAGAGTGAGAGTTGTGCTGCCCATCTGTGTGGTCCGACAGGTCTTCAGGGATTATGAGTTTCAGCACCTCGTTCACATATGGGGCAGGGTCCTGGAAAACCTTCTGGAAGATCAGGTCCAACAGTGCATCACCGCAGTCTGCAGTGCAATAAACAAATGCATGTTTACAGGAAAACTGCAGTAGAACCAAAACACCTTGTGCTGCAGTGTTGTAAAGTGTGTCTTATTTCTCCTAATTACTTCTCATTTATACATTCTCATCATTTATTTTGAAAACCATCTTAAAAGAATTCAGATTTTAAGTGTTTGTGTTCAACCTTTTGTGTGATGTCTGTGTGTCCATGTTTATTTTAATTTGAGAGGTTCAAATAAAAGATTGTAAAACTTACAGAATGTCGTGTCTGTCTTCACTGGTTTGGCTCTGCACTCTCCCTTCCAGGACTTTGGAAAGCTCAGTTTGAAAAGAGGATCCCCTGATGATGTGGTGGCTTGTCCTCTATCAGCATTCTTATTGTGATGCAGTGCAGCCAGTCAGAGTCTTGAACAGTAAAAAGACAAACATGAAAACAATTGCAAGAAATGGGCAAATGTTCTCAACAAGTAATCACAGTTTAATTTACCTGCACAGCATTCCCAGATATGGATAGGATAACACATGACAGCACTGTTACAGTATAATTCACTCGTGCACTAAAGGCTGCAACGCCTTACATTACTCTAATCCGACCATTTTATTTCAGTAACGAGTAATCTAGCGTTAATATTTCCAAACCAGTAATCACATTAAAGTTATTTATTCAAGTCACTGTGCGTTACAATTATTGTCATTTTCATTCGTAAAAATATATATTTTTGCTTTCTTCTTGTCACGTACGTCTCAAGTCACGTTTTAGCCATGAGGATAACTCACGTGTACACCACGCAGCAACACAAAAATGGAGGGAGGAGAGAGATGCGTGTTTCCTAGCTGGAAATATACTCATTATGCTGAGTTATTTAAAACAAAAAAGCACAAATGCTTGGTCAAGGGCCCAGCCCGACCCGGCCCGGGCAGAGAATCTAAACTCTATGTAGCAGTCAACAGTACACTCGTATTGCCCCGGCCTATGCCAACATATTCCAGCTTAGAAAACATTTTCAAATGCATTATTTCACAAAATCCTGAAAGCTTAGACCCGGTGGAGGGTGTGTGTATGTACTGCTTGACTGACCGCGCCTCTGGGTTTGCATGTGGAGACCGTGTTGATGCGAACTAGGGGCTCGCGGTTAGCATTAGCTTGAAAGCTCACGGTTAGCGTTAGCTGGTACTATGTGACACTGCTTGGTTAGTTCGTGTAAAATTGCTAAATAAACACAGCTAAATACTTGTACATGCAGACATTTCCCTGGGACACGCATTACATAGTGTGCAGGATCAGAAACGTACTACACACAATGATTCTGCTTTAGCACTAGCGTTAACTTGTGTGGTCAGGGAAGCTAACGTTAGCGGTTAGCCGCTAACCTTAGCTTGTTCTCAATGGCAAAACACACAGTACATCAGGCATGAGTTCAGCCTAATCTACAGAAACACACAGCACATTATTTGTGTACTTACATGTCCTTGGTCTGCATGTATTCCTTTGAGTAAAAGTCTGCCGACGACTCCTGCGTTGTACTGGCCCAAGTTGGTGAAACAGTCAGTGTCAAAGTGGCTCGCACACACCAACAGTTTTTTGCCAACTTCAAAAATAAATCATAAAAATAAATTCAATCCATGCCGCTCTCTTGTCCTCTGCAGCTGTGAGTCTCACAGTGTGAGACGATGGAGTGTGTTGTACTGGTCCTTGCAGCCAACAACAGAGCATTTTTCCTTGACTTTGGCCATGGTGATTTCAGTAGAATAATGGCGGATCTCCGAGACCGGAGCTGTACCTGGTGGGTGGAGACACCGTGCGGTGAAGGGAGGGGCAGTGGGGTAGCCATATGCAAATGTGCGGCCGTCGACGTCGACAGCCGCAGCAAATTTGACTCGTGTATCTGGAAACTGCAGGCAAGACCCCTTTAGAAACCTGTATCTCACTCAAAAAAGCATGGATAGACTTTTTTCAAAGTTTCTCGGCGTGTGGCAGCACCATAGACCCACAATAACACCCCAAATCCCAGAAAAAGTCAGTTTTTCATAATATGGGACCTTTAAGGTATCTACTGAAATTCTCAACTGAATCATACCACCTTCCTCTCACTGTTCACTGAATCTGATTAATAAATGTGTTTTTATTTTGTTTATCTAACTTGGTTGTCACAGAAATTAAAGTTGCATTGGAACTGAAAGGGGGACCCCAAAATATTTTTTTTGAGTGGTCAATCCTTGCAAATATTTACAAGCCTACAACAACAGCGAAGAGAGTGTCATTTATGTGTCATCTTTTGAGACTCACATGGACTAACAAGGAGGAAGTTGGTATGTAAACAAAAGAGCAGGAGGGTGCTTAAACAGCTTGGGAAAGGGAACAAACACACACACACACACACACACACACAGTGGCGTTTTGGAAGGAAGAACTAAAACCCAAATGTGAGTCAGAGGACTAACAGCAGTTAAACATTTTAACAGGCACAAGCCCACTCTGGGTGCATGTATGAGAGACGGTGTGTGTGTGTGTGCCATACAGACAATAACAAGGCCAGTGAGCCGAGCACATGGTCGGGGTTTGAATGTCAGTGTCCTACTGCCACCTATTGACTGAATGTGGAACTGCTCTCCCCTCCCCCACACAGGGTTGTACAGTAGGAAAATACAGTAGTACACACAGCCTTTATGTGAGAGAAACAGCCAGAGATGAGTGGGGACAAGAATAACAAAATATGTCATGAAAGGAGAAGGAAGTAATAAAAGGGAAGAAAAATGTGTAATAGAGAATAGCTGAAATTAATTCTCTTTCAGACTGACTTTTCTCAATCCCCCTGACAAAACAGTATTGAAATCTGTTATGTATTTTCATCTGTTGCTCAGAGATCCATTTTTGATGGCCTTCAGCTATTCAAATTCCTTTAATATATACATTTATGCTCCTTTCTTACCATAATGCGTTGTTGCCTTTGCTTAACTCTTCAGTGTAGTAAAGTGTGCAAAAGTTCATACAATGTTATCTATCCTACAGCAAAAACAACACACAACACCATTATTGAGGCACAATTGTTAGTAGCAACACTTTGTATTTAACATACAAATATAGCACAGAATTTATAGAGCAATTATTTGTGCATTGCTAACATAGATCTCACATACCGTGTGGTAAAGTGTGTTTACACAGTCACAGATATAGTATAGGACTATCATAAACTAGTACCGGAACTATACAGTAAAGAATACAGGGTACAGAGTTAGAAAATGGCGCATTACAGCAAGAATGCTACACTACTGTACTAGAGTACAGAGTTTAGTTCTCAAAGTGATAATCAGCAGTAAAACTATGTATACAGATATAAAGTATGTTATACAATCAGTGGTATGATACAATATAGAGCATTTGGTAGCACTAAGGTTTTTAAATCAATACAGTGGACAGTCAGTAGGACTGTAAAGCATGGTGTTTATCAAAGCCTGATGATATAGTGAAATGGAGTAGGGAGAGAGGAGAGGTGTGGACACAAGTTCACAGAGGACAGAGCAGATGGTGTCTGCTGGACTTACACAATCACACGCATACACACACTGGTGACATAATAGCAGCATGCCAGGTGTGCAGTTGGTGGCCTGCAGTCTGGCATTGACTGTGAGTTGTGTGTGCAAGTGTGTGTGTGTGTGTGTGTGTGTGTGTGTGTGTGTGTGTGTGTGTGTGTGTGTGTGTGTGTGTGTGTGTGTGTGTGTGTGTGTGTGTGCGTGCGCGCGCGCGCGCCTATATCCCGTGCTCTCTTTGTGTGAAAGGGGCCCCCTATTCACTAGTCTCTGCTGCCAGCTTGGCACTAAATCACAGGACAAGACGGTACACGCGCACAAACACACACACATGCACACACCACCCTCTGCTGTCTTTTTGTCCAGCCCTGCAGAGGGAGTGAAAAGAGGTCAAACTAGGAGACAGAGGCACCACGGCAAATGAAGGACGACGGCAGAACTTTAAGAGCAAAAAGACAAAGAAAAGATATTCAATATGGTACAAGAGCAGAGACAAGAAAAACAGAAAATAACTGTTCTCTCTCTTCTTCAGTGTCTCAGTAGCTATTGTTCCAGCAGTGAGCTGGCTCAAAATGAGAACACACACACACACACACACACACACACACACACACACACACACACACACACACACACACACACACACACACACACACACACACACACACACACACACACACACACACACACACACACACACACACACACACACAGAGCACCATGGCCATGCATAATGAGTAGTGGTAGAGGTGAGACTGCAGCTGGGCTGTCCAAACCTTGCCTGGAGACACTGCCTGAGGAAACTGCATATGTGTGTTTGTGTGTGTGTGTGTGTGTGTGTGTGTGCGTGTTGTTTAAAGCCAGATGAGTCGCAGTTACCAAACAGCCAAGAGTCTGCTCTGTTTTAAACTAGTGAGAATAATGACACAGCCAATGAAATATTTACAGAGGAAAGGAGGGAGAGTGAGATAGATATCAGACACAAGCAGTAACAAGCCGAAGGGGGGGAGGAGAACAGCGTAAACTGAAGGATTCTCAACTATATCTCCATTGTGGCTACAATTAATGAGAACCATTACCCAAGTACAAATGGTTTTCAATCACTCCCTTGCAACTTACCATGGCTGAAGCACCACTGACCAGTTATGTGGTCAGTGGTCAGTTATGTCACACCACAAACAAATACTGGCAGTTAGGATACCTGTTGATGTATATTACATGACTACACCAGGCTAGTGCACAGAGGGCAAATGAAGACCATGTTCTGAGCTCCTAGCCATAAAACAAATGAAATGAAAAAACACATTATTTTTACAGCTAAATGACTGAGCACCAAAGCACATGTGGAACTAATGACATCAGCAGTGGCTCCGTTCTTCTTTGGTGTCCAGGTAAATTAATCCAGTGTGCTAGCATGAACAAAACCAGGACCCATGAATAGCTTACCTACAGTAAAAGGAATGAAGTTGATTTTAACGTTATCAGCTACACCTGAGCTTTTCCTGTATGACAAACCAAAATGTCTGTTGTGGAAAGGGTCTATACAGGACCCTGGAACTAAAGTTGAATGGATCCAGGATTAGCGCCATTACTTGCACCTGTGTTTGACAAGTCAACATGTATACTGTAAAAAAGCCCAGCTGAGTTTGATAACTGAGGCTGGCTACTGAAGCAACACAAAGACTGCACTGATTGTCAAAGCAATTTGAGAAATAATCCAACAAATATACACAGTCTTTGAATTCACATTGTTTATTCTAAAAAGATAGACATTTCAAAATTGAGTCAATACTCTGAGAAATACTTACTTATCAAACACCAAAAAACATCTCCATCTGTTTGCTGTAGTACATATTTTTCTCATAAAAGGCAGTTACTTGAGTCTCACAATTACCTTATTATAAAATTCATAATTTATTAAGAATAATAAACCATAACCACAAAATTACTGTGAAGCAATTCTGATCCTGTTAGGTCACTGTTTTCACATAATCATGCTGCCAGCACAAGCCTGTCTTCCGTACAGACCATTAATTTGGATGGTTCACAAAATATATGACTTGTATTGGAGGCTTTCCGCAAATGCGTTTGTAGTTTGGGTTCTACAAATGGAAAGAAAACCCTTAGAGATTTTAGTGTTGTGTTTCACACAGTTATACACAGAAGTAAGCCCCTCCCCTTAATCTTTGGCACTTTGCTGCCATGCTCAAGCATAAAGCTGCTCAGCGATACTTAAATTAAGTCAAAAAATTCAAGACTTGTTATCACTTCTTGATGTGTCGGTTGTGGTGACATATGTTTGAACTCCAGTGCGTATGTGTTGCTGAAGTCTGCTCTGAGTTTTTTGGCTGCACAACAGCCAGATTATGAAAAACTGTTGCTTGAGTCTGAACTCTTTCTCAGTGCAGAAGAGCACACATGGAAGTAACTTCTGTCTGTGTGAAAAATATCAGCAACTTATCAGCCTGGAAGATATTCAGAAAATCAATTTTTAGCTTCTCCATGAGTGCTTTCCCAGAGGATAATAAATTTGACTGCTTCCACACACACACACACACACACACACACACACACACACACACGAGCACACACACACACACACACACACACACACACACACACACACACACACACACACACACACACACACACACACACACACACACACACACACACACACACACACACAAGAAATTTGTGTTAGTGCTTGCCTGCTCAGCAGTTTTCCACACGGTCTCTCCAATAGACAGCACTTTGATGGTGGTGACTCAACTATGATCAATGAGTTCCTATCAATATTTCAGTCTCTCCGCTCGTCTGCCTCTGTGTCTCTATTTCCACTCTTCCTCAAGTCTCAATCGATAAGAGACAAATTAAAGGCCAGCTTTCTTTGAATCTTCTTTCCTCCATCTCTTTTACTTGGATGAATGTCAACTGTAAACATACACACACTCACATCTGGTTTGACCCTGAAAATCTGTGAAATAACACTGTGCTTATTTTCTGCACTGCTCTACTCTCAATAATCCACAGCCTTTTTTTAAAAAATTTTCTAATAATCTAATCCAAGTTCTAACTGTAATATAAATACCAAACTTTAACCTGGAGGAAATAGTGAAGCGTAGAGGATCATTCCGGGCAGATTTTGGCATCCACGTCTGTCCTTGTGTCATATTGCATTGGCAGCAGAGGTAAACAGAAGCTGACACCTGTCACAGATGTTGGAGCTACCCAACAAGCTAACCCACATATCTGTCCATCTATCTGTGGCTATCTGTCATGTGTCATCCAGCTGGAGCCAGGAAACTAAGCAGTGTCATTTCGGCTAATATCTGTGTTTGACACTGATGCCATCAGTCATGTGGAAATGAGGAAAAGCACATGATACTGTTGAACATCAGTGGGTATATTTGATGTCAAAGTATGTTGTCATTAAAAACGAGCGTGATGTTAAAGTTAACAAGATAACTCAACAAATTTAACATAATGTCACTTCAATGTGCAAAGAAGTAGCTCATGTTTCATGATAATGTCCAGGCTTTACATTGCATATTTGGTGGTTCTGCTTTGAATTGAGCATCAAACATTTTTACATTAACAAGAAAAGCACCAGCTGTTGGGGCCAGAAAAAAAACAATACTGGTGATATGAGCTTTCAGTGGTGTGTTGTCATTGTGCCAAGACTCGCTAGAGCCCAAAATTCAAGCTGTGCCGTGACTGCTAAGATGCATGTCGCACACTAATGTACTATGTCATGTGGGAGTGATAGCAGTGTGTCTGTATCTCAGAAGCGTCACGTCCTGTTTTAGACAGGGGCATTTCAAAAACACACTACTGGCAGCTTAAAATGACAAGGCGACAGCCACAGTGGGTGTTTGCAAAAATAGAGTTCTCTCTTGTACACAGCCCTGGCACCTCACTCTGTCTGACTGGCCCCATGTTTCCTGTCAGATTTCTAAGAGGTAGCCACCACGTTTACAGGACAGGGGATCGGCAGGTTTCAGAGGTGGCGGTCTATTTAAAAATGCTTTTAATGTAGACTTGAATGTCAGAAGAGCCAGCCAAGTTCCAAATAACCAAATATAATAAATTCTAAATGGGCAATAAAGAAAGCAACATAATTAGGTTTTTATGCAACTGATGAGAAAAAAAGAAGAAAAAACAAGCAGAAACATCTCATGAGTTGGATTCATATTTGTTTTGAACTGAATATTTGTCAAAGCAAGTCACCCAACGCATACACCCACACTTAATTATAGGTCTGCTCACATGTCATCATCCATCATCAAATGACCACTGAGTGGAGCATTTGGTGGAATTTATTTTAGTTACTGTTATGCTCACAATTTAATACGACTCCTCTCATGTGACAAGCATTTTTGCCCAAAATTATGTGAGGCCTTATGTTGCCATACAGGTTGTTGCAGCCTGTCCATTGTCGCAGAGGGTCAGGCTTGATGGGAGACGGGACTCATATCGCAGAGTCAATGCTGCTACTGTAGTTTGGCTAATGCACTAACTGGGGGACTGATTTGGGTTTTTTTTAAAAACAATGTCAAAAAAAACACCTCTACTAAAACAGTAAAAACAAATCGAACACAAAACAAACAACACAGTAGGGATGTAACGGTTGCCAGTGTCACGGTAAACCATGGTAAAATTCCCGACGGTGAAGATTACCGTTTAAGTTTTAATTACCATTGTAACCACTACTGTCGATAACCACGGTGTGGAAAACTCGTAAGATACTTTATCCAAGTCTCACTACGCAGGCGACGCGTGCAACGTACGCTTGTTATTAGAGGTGGAACAGTTCATAAAATCCGTCCCGTTCGGTACGCTTGTCACGGTTCGGGGCGCGTGTGTACCGTTCGGTTCATAGGCGCGCGCAACTTCTTTTTCTCATTTACTAACAAGGCGAAGCGTGTACACTCCAGTGCAGCAGGTGGCGGTACTGAGCTGGATGCCAACCGCTAGTAAAGAAAAAGAAGAAGCGAAGTAGTGTAGCAGATAGTAATAGAGTATCTTTGGATCAGTTGTGAAGACGTTTGTGGGCATGGCGAGTGGAAAAGAGTCGGAGCTAGAAGATGCGCCAGCAGCACTGTATAGGCCTGCTGTATGGGACCACTTTGCATTTAGAGTGACCTATGATGACGGCGGTACGAAAGTTGTTGACAAAAGTGTGACAGTGTGCAAGCATTGTGCAACACGTGTTGTTTATGCTAACAGTAACACGACTAACATGTCAGCTCATCCACAAAGACATCATCCCAGTGAGACAACTGGCAGCGCAAGGAGGAAAGGGAGAGAGTCAACAGGACAACTTCTGCTCCCCGCAGCTTTTAAACAGCCTGACAGTGACGAGTCAGACGGGCCACATGCATAACGAAAGGAGTGATGTTTATTAGCCAAAGATATGCAGCCTTTTGCCATGATGGAGGGTGCGGGATTTTGTTGTATGATTAAAACACTCGAGCCACGATATTAAATAAAATCCTCTCCATTCACTTTAGCAACACGGTAATTCCCGCACTTTATGAAGAGACCCGACGAGGAATTGTTAGAGTTTTCTGACAGCCTATGTAGCGCTTACTAGTGATGGATGGACCTCCAGGGCTACTGAAAGTTTCCTGACTGTGACTGCCCATTACATTACATTAGTGACAGTGAATAACTATTTGTTCTTAGCATTTGTTAAAGATAACTTTCTTTGCCAAATAAATGAAAAGCATGTTGGAACTAGCAATGTCTCCTCTCTTGCAGTGCCAGAATCTTACATACTTTTAACCTAAGACTGTCACAATGATGCATCAAATGTCAGACTGCCTCACGCTTTCAGTTTTAACCTGACTATACAAGACATAATTGATTTTCCTAACGATCAGCGTATACTGAACTGAACCTAAAACCGTGACCACAAAACCGTGATATGAACCGAACTGTGGATTTTGTGAACCGTTCCACCCCTACTTGTTATGTAGTGAAGAAGACATGGCGGAGGGAGGACGTGACAGTAGCGGCCCTCACGGCATTTTTGCGCTGTCAAAGAGAACCAAAACTGAAGTCTGAGCATATTTTGGTTATTATAAGAATGCTCAGGGACAGCTGGTCGAGGATGGCAGCCCAGCTGCAGGAGCTGCAAGAAGAAAGTTGTTGCGAGGGGAGGCAACACATCCAATTTACGCGACCATCACCCTCAACTGTTCAGTGAATGCAAGGTAAGCTCGGATGCATGATGTATGTGTATGTCGAGTTTTATTTTTTTTCTATTTGCTGTTGTCACTAGTGTAAACTGACCAGATGGTGGTATAACTGAACAAAGTTGATCCGTGATTTGGCACGTTATCTGAAGCGCTCATTAATTGTAGATTTCACTTTTTAAAGTCGACCTAATAATTCCCCAAATATTGATGCAGAGCTGCAGTGAGGAGGATTTGGGACAAACACGTAATGGGTGGACTGAGTTAGTGAACGCAAACTGACTGAGATGACTGACTTTCATCTCAGCTCCATTCACCGGAGCAGCGTCTGCCTGTGGCTAAGCAGACATGTGACCAATCAGACTGACCAAGTACACTGACAACAGACGAGCAGGCAGACGGAGAGACAGACAGCCAATATATATTAGTAATATCAGAAATATATAATACTTGTGGATTATTTGTAGAATAGACTATGTATAAAGAATAATATAAAATGGTGAATATAACAAGTGTCTAGAGATAAGAGCCAAAATAGAGTATTCATAATTAATTTAACAATAATCCTTTTTGTTTTGATCTAAAAAATGATCCAACCTGTTTCTAACAAAAGTAATATGATCTAAATTGTGAGTTTTGTGATCTGTTGGTTGCACCTTTAGTATTAAGTAACAATGACAGTAATAATTAATAATTACATTTTCTATTTATTTTTCTTCACAGAGAGGGTCTGCTGGCCAATCAAGTGCTGCTGCCACTACAACTTATTCTACCTCTGCAACGCAGACATTAAAGGACACGTTTCAAAAACAGGCTGCCTCATCACAAAATGACCTATCTGCACAGTTTTGATGCATTCTTTTATACTTCTTTAATGTTGATTTTGCAGTGTTTTGTTGAGGTTTTGGATTTAGACTATTTTAATATATAATAAATCTATGTCAATATAAATCTTGGTGAAATTATTCAGTTTATCAGTGTTTTTTCAACATTTTAAAGACATTTTAAAAATACTGCGGTATACGGATAACCGTGATAA
Source organism: Diplodus puntazzo (assembly GCA_963678695.2). NCBI lineage: Eukaryota > Metazoa > Chordata > Actinopteri > Spariformes > Sparidae > Diplodus > Diplodus puntazzo. The sequence continues at coordinate 20,625,793 of OZ023160.1, read as the reverse complement.
TTTTGGTCACTATTACCACGGTGTGTGAAATTTTCATACCGTTACATTCCTAAATAATTATCGGATAAGGGATCTTGAAATTCAATTTGCCTTTATATTTTGCCTGCGAAGAGGAATTAACAATTAAATTTTTATGAAACGTAGTGATTGATTGTCATATTATGACAAACTGTACAGTTTTAAAATTTAAAATTTAGAGGCCAAACAGGGAGTGTGGAGGAGGAGAACAATCACTATTGGTAGACTGCTGGTGGATTGAGGTTGCTCACTTCCATCTACAGTGCTCTCCTCATGAAGAATACTTCCATCTTCAGAACTGCTCACCCAGAGAAATATGGTTAAATGTTTCTCTACTTCTGGCTGTTTTACACACAGCTAAGGATACACACTTCTGTGCCCTTGCACATGCCAAACCCACACTCAATCACTTGTTCCCAGCATGCCTCTGTCACACATAAAATTATGCCTATGAACTCCCACACAATCCCCACCTATACGCTCACACCCACAACCTTGTCATTTCCAATGACATCCCCGGCCTCCATTACCTGCATACATTAACAAACCACTCTGATGTTAAAATTATACATTCGTACATTTGAATAATTCAGATTATTTTAAAAGCTGTGCACTCACTCACTCTCTTTTTTCCAGATGGAAAGAGAGCTATTTACCTCAAATCGCATTTGAATAAATCCCATAAATCCTTTCAAAGTTCCATGGGATAAACCAATCAAATACCCCCAATGCTGGCTGACTGGCCCAATCAAAATTAGTATTCATACTTGCAGCCTTTTTTTATTCAAAAGACATCAAATAGCAAATCAAATTGCAGCCCATTTGTGAAGCTAAATTTGCTTGAGATAAGAAAAAGGTGGCTAATAGAGTGAGAGTGAGAGAGAAAAGGGGCATTGCCGCAGTGCCATAATGTAATTCCAAACCTAACAAAAATATTTGATGAAGTAAACAGTGCCCCTTTGGTTCATAAATGTGGTAAAAGATTCTATTTGTTCAACACAGGAGAAATGCATAATATGTGGCAGTAAAAATATACATTATATGGAAAAAGAGTGTGGATGCCCAATTACTCCTGAGATGAAACCTGCTTATCACACTCACCAGTTAGTGTGTGTATGATTATTTTTGCGTGTCAGACCGCGTGTGTGTGAGAGAAACAATTACAAGATGGTCAACAGGAATCAGGAAATAGGGTAGCAAACTGTGTGTCTTCCTGTGTTTCTAGCAGACACTATACATGCATGTTATGTGTGATTGTGTCTTAAAGTATGATGGTAGATGGGCCTGTCACAATATTGATGTTATCAACTTTTTGTACATATCTGATCAACTGACTGATATATGGAATTGACTTTAGACATGACCCAACGAAAAGTGTCATTTTTGTTAAAGGAGCCCAAGAGTCCATTTTGTTTATTGTTTTAGTTGTGTGTGTTTTTTTTTTTTAGATAATTTTTTCACCTTCCAATCACAATATCTGAATTCATAAGTCACTAAAAGTTTGTAGAGGCTCTTTGAAAGGGTTTACTAGCATTATTATGCTATGATAATAAAGTCTTCTCGGAGGCATAACATGGTCTTCTAATGAAAATAACACCATTACTCACTATCACTTCTAAGACAAAATAGCATCCAACAAAAGTAGTTGTTGTGACTGACCTGAAGGTAAATGTTACAATGAGTAAGAAACGTGACAATTAGGTTGGAACTGATCAGCGTGAAATATTTGAAACGTTTCTAAACTAAAGCACTTGATATTGACCCCAGAGAAAAGTGGATAGATAGTGAAACCTCATTTCTCGCTTCTGTTACCCATCCATGTCTCTTCCAACTGTCTGTAAATCATGACAGGCGGTAACCCTCCAGCTTCCTCTTTCTCTGTTTTGAAAACAACAACTAACCGTCTCTGACGCTTATGTTTCCTGCGTTTCAACGGACTACACACAGACACGCAGGCACACAGACCCATTGTATCTGACCTTCAAACTCAAGTTCCTCCTTTGTGTCCTACAACTTTAGCTAACCAAATATCAAGTCTATTAGAAGTTTGCATGAACATGCAATTTAGTAAATATTGTCGGTGGTTGTCATCAAGGCTGAAACATAATTTTACTATAATACTTATTAGTGGCAATGGTAAAGACAGGCAGCACCAAGGGCATATGTGTACATTACAGGAGGACATTCTTCCCAAATACCAATATATGCTGTATGCCTGTACCTTCTCTGAAATAAGTGTAAAGGGCAGGTGTATCTTCACCCTGCACGTTTACCCAAAACTCACATGCGCACACACACACACACCAAGGTTCAAGCAGCTGGTGAGTTTGCCCTTGACTGCCCAGCCCCGGGCACCACAGGCATGGATGCAGCTGTTTTAAAGAGTTCTGGGTAGGATTTAGAAAGCAATGTCTTTGTCAAGGGTAGGCTTTATTTACACTGACAATAGCACTGTTCCAAACAAAGAAGTGAAGCCGGTCTTTTGGATTTAAATTGGATATATGCAAAAATACAGCCATGTTGCTGTCATAACACTGTTATAAAACAAACAGAAAATGTGTATTCACATAGTAGCTAAGAGCTCAAGCCTGGTTTCCATCAAAGTACTCTTGGTGTAGTACCCTTTAAACCCGTATGTAACCCTATAACTAAACCTAAACATGAGACTCGTTTGTGTTTCCACTGTGAACAGTACTCTTAAATGAAGGTGTGGATTTTACCAGGTGGGCTTCAGGGCCCCTTCCACTTTTCCAGCAGATAAGAAGCAACAGGGGAGACTGGTCATGACTCTTAAGAAGCTGATGGATTAATTAACTGAAACACTGCAACCCTACACTGTACATTACGACACATACAAACTGCTCCACACACATTCATCTCTTTTTGATGCCAATCTGTCTTGCTTGACCACAGACTTGCTAGGCCTAGTAAACACGCTTGGATGTTTATGACAACAAGCAAACAAGCTTTAGTGATAAAAGGCTGCAGGCAGCAAGACAAACGAGTGCTGGTATGCAGTGTTTTAATTCCACCTTTCACAACTTTTTTTCGTGGAAAAGCAAAATAAAATGCTCTAAACAGAACTGAACCATACTGCTTGGAAGAAGCAAGGCTTTAGTGGTACCATGAAGAACAAGATTTTCTGAGGGCGCACAGGGAGCAGAAGGAGGCATTGTGCTAGACATTGTGTTTAAGTAGCATGTTTGTTTGTTCTTTAGGCTTTTCTACTAGCAGTGCCGGTTAGATAATGGGTTACACTACATACATAGTTAAAAAATAATTAAGAATAAATCAAACTCATCTGCCCAGATAAGTCAAGATTAAATAAAGAGATTCTGTAAATGTTCATGTCTGACAGCGCTCAGGAATGAGGTCTTTGTTAGTACACTGACACTAGATAAACAAGCTGTAGATGTGATTAGGATTTAGATCACAGCTCTTCTAAAACATTCAAATTTTCAGGTTGAACTATATTTAAATCATATGCATGAATAATGAAATACTAATATGATGAGACAATTGACTTCAGCTTGTTGTGCAGTACTCCAGGCATGAAGAAACCAAATGCAGCATTTGAAATGAATTAGGCTAGGTTTGTAATCCAATGAAGAAGAGGGGGGGAGCTCATGTGAGTGAGTTGCAAAGAAAATTAACATGGATCTGAAATCCAGTACATGTGCTTATATGTGCATTAGTTTCAGTGTCTGCTTATACAGATGCAGTACGGTGATTTGAGATTCATCAAAAGGCAAATAACTTTCAAAATTCAATAGATAATACACATTGTGTGTATAGTAAGTAATCTGGAAGTGTAATTTGTGTTATCCATTTGTAGGACTTGCCCTTGACTGATCCGCCTGGGGCTCAAACAGAGAGACATGGCCTGCTGTGCGGTTAGGGATTCTGGTACCCTACTCTTAAGGAACAGATGCCACGGCACAACAGCTGCTCAGCTGGCATCGAACTGGAAAAACCTAGTTATCCAATATCAGCACCTTCACTTAACCAACAGCAGCACATCCAGTCCCGCAGCAAATAAATCAAGCATATCAGTCACTACACTTTTTTAATATTCGATGACTTATTGCCTTTAAGTTCCTCTTTTTAAGATTTTAAAATGACGCAGCATATAAACACCATCATTCAAAATCATGTTGTGAGTGTGAGTGCATGTGTAAGAGAGGAAAGGTACTCACCTAGGAAAGATTGTCTGGCTCTCTCCACTAGCTCTTCGATGGGGTAGCTGGCCAGGTCACCTCTGGCATGCTTCGTCTTACAGTAGGTACATGCATTCAGACACCTGAACGGATAAACAGAGTTGGTGAGCGAAGGAGAAAGGGATGAAGGGCATCATCAACGCACTTCAGGGGAGATATCACAATTGAAAGATAGAACTTTATGGAACTAAATGAAAAACAAAACTCATCCTTAAACTTTGTGTTGTATTATACGTTGCGCAATTCAAAAAAGCTAATGTTTGACAAAAAATGTGTGTATGTAAAATTGGCGAAATTCAGTGCAATACCCACAAGTTGAAAAATGTTATGAAAAACACTGCAATAAAACTTTTTTTATTAATATTTCATATGTTTGCAGTACACGTGGCTGGCAACACAAGTTTTTTTCTATTTTTCTATATTTTCCTCTGTATTTTATGAAACTAGAGAATTATCATTCCTACAACTTGATAGAGTGCAACACGTGCACAATAGAGCCATTAACAAACTTTGGTCAACTGTTCTGATCTGTGGAAAAAGGAGCTCCTCAGGGCTTGAGGAGAACATGGTGAGTGTTCAGATAAATAGATGATACTACTTAATGTGTAAATGTAATCTATTCATTCACGCTCTCCCAATAGAGCAGAAGCACGGGAATAAAGCCGGGAGTCAAAACTGTCGTTTCTCTCCTTCACTGTTTAAAAGGACTCCAGCTAACTCCAAATTAACCATGGACAGCTGTCTCTCAGACCGAGGCAAGCAGTGGAAAAATTAGACTCAATGCAGTGTTTTGTTTTCAAAAAGTAAAAGCTTAATTCAAACTGACTGAGGAAGGGAGAGAGGGAGTAAGACTCTGAAGAAAGACTATGAAAAAATTGAAATAAAAAACAAAATACACAGAGACAAGATGGGAAACACTGCCTCACATCAGATCCAAAAGCATGGAATGGCATCAACTCTGGGGGAGTCTTTGTTTAGGATGAAGGGGACTTTTATTCGAGTTGTCTCTAAATCAGTACTGAAAAGAAGAAGGAAAGCCACTGTCACAAGTACTTTTTGTCTTTACTCCATTAGGGTTCCATTTCTGGTCTTTAATTAGTCACACTGGGTTAAGATACACACTGTTACTTTCACCACAGTAGTTTCTTTTAACTCACAATTTAACTGTTGGCCTACATTTCTGGCAACAGCTCCAGTTAGCTGCATAAACAGGCTGTTGGGTGAACACGAGTTAAACAGTATAATTTGTTACATGTGTGTTTAAGAAAGAAAAATAAGACTGAGCTACTTACTCTGGGGAAACAAAATCCCCAAAAAGTGCCAACCAACATGGATGTAAAGCACAAAAATCATTCCCACGTTAAATATAGCACAGAAAGCAGCAAAATAACCAATCTCTGACTAATACTGTACTACAGTCCAGCTGCTCATAAAGAAAACAACAGGACCATTAATACCACAGTACTACTAAAGAAAGCGTTTGACACAAATCAAAGATCAAAGATTCCTCTATCTTGCTTTGCCGTGGGAGTTATATACTCCAGTGTGATGGTGAAAAGATCTTACTAATGATTCATAACCATAAAATGTTGTGATATGTGGCAGCTGGTATGAGACTATGAAATCCAAATGTTGTAGATAACAAGCTTAAAGCCTGTATGTGTCCGTGACAGACACATGAAGAGAAAACAGGGATTCCCCAGAAGCTTGAAACAAATGGACACAACTACTGCTGGGCCAAAAAAAATAACAGATTGTTGTGTTTATAAGATGGGTCACGTGGATTCCATGTTGCCAAATTGTAACAACTTTATTCAATTACTAGTCAATTCCAGATGTATTTAACACTGACAGATCTTGCTTTGGTAGTGGAGAGCCAATCAGTGTATCCTCCTAGTTTCCACTATGTGCTCTAGGAAGAATACTATGAGACACAACAGACTCAATCGAGAAGGCATTTCAGAGAAAGCTACATCTCGATTGTTCAAATTCATTACAGTTCTTAGGCAGTGTGAAGACCATCTCTGAGTAAAAAGTAACTTGAGATGGCATGCTCTTCTACTATTGGTTCAAATTCACTTATATACCGCTTTACCATTGGGACTTTTGGCCATGCTCAGTCAATTCTGGCTCACCAGATGTAGCTGTGGATAGTAAGTTGACGACTGGCGGACTACTTCAGGTGGCAGTCTCCTCCCCTTCTGCTATCTAAATGTTTTCAAAATCCCTGTCTCTACGCAGAAAACAACAAAAACAGCCTCGCTAGCAGCAACCTACACATGAAAATGGCAGGTTACTCCACAGCCATTACATAGTCGGTAACAGTAGGAATGTTAACCACCTAGCAGCTGTTACATTTTCCTCTGCTGAAATTTAGCCAATTAAATGCAAGATTACTGTGATTGTTCTATAGAAATACAAACAAGATAAAGCATTCTTTTTGCCCATACCAGAACGATAATATGTGCAGCCAGGCCCTTTTCCAGCACTTTCCAGCACTTCCAGCACTATTGAGATACTGTTGAGTCAAACCATACAACTTTGATTTATGTTTCGATTACTGGTTTGAAAATGTCCAGTTGTGCCAGAGATGGAGCATTTCCAGAGATGGAGATTAGAACAAACTAAACCCAAGCCAGTATATGCAGTAGCTCACTGAGTACCACAAACCTGAAAAGCAGCAATTCAAGAGTTTAACAGCAAAATTTAAAGATAAATTATCAAAAGAGGTCATCCTGTTAATGATTAGTGTCTAAGGAATCTATAGGTAGGTCTGCTTGACTGCATTTACTACACTGTGAAAGACCTACATAAGTGGCCACTGAAATAGCTACAATGTCTTTGTAATCATTTTGACATACGACCAGGAATATTTTTAATGTCACCATGAAAAAAAACGAAGAGAATATAGCTATCTATCCATCTCTCCATCCATCTCTTCCTCTCAGGGTATTGCTTATCCTAGTTGAGGGCACTAAAGATGGCAGCTAGGTCACAGGACCTAGCTGTGGAGAAAACACAGACAGATGGGGCCCTGCATGCACGCGCACACATACACATACACACACACACACAAACACACACACACCACCAGGGGGTCCATCCATCTTAATGTGATCAGGCCCAGCTGAGTGGATCACACCAACATTAATCTCAAGAGACAGCCAGTGGCCTGCTTGAGTGTGTGTGTGTGTCTTTGCATCAATTATGCGCCTGTGTGTTTATGTGCCTGTGTGTGTGCTGCTGAACATTTGTCCAGTATCACAACAATGCATTAGCAGTTTCGACCTCTCCATCAGCCCAAACAGACTGCGACAACTAGTCAGCACCCTTAGAACCGACAGTGACTGAAGGAGAGGAGCAGTGTCACTCTCTCTGACACACACACACACACACACACACACACACACACACACACACACACACACACACACACACACACACACACACACACACACACACACACACACACACACACACACACACACACACACACACACACACACACACACACACACACACACACACACACACACACACACACACACACACACACACACACACACACACACACACACACACACACACACACACACACACACACACACACACACACACACACACCTTGCTGGCTTATCAATTATTCCAGTTTTCCCAGAAGAGAAAAGACCTTTAATCACTTGGAATTTTATTTTATTACACCCAAGAACATAGAGAACTTTTAAAAACTGAATCTACACAATGCTTTCAAAATACTGTTACTGTTCATGAAAACTAACTAAACTGCAACATCAACAACACTCGAGTGGCATGAGGGAAAATTGCATTGAGAATTAAAACAAAATATTTCTCCTCCTTATCAAGCCCCCATCCTTTCCCTCCTTTGTTTCTGTCCTCTCCCCCTTCTATTTCGTCCCAGCTAATTAAACCACAGAGGTAGCTGTTGTACCTGACAACAGTGTAGTTCATCAATGTGTTACACTGAGAGAGGCTAGCTCCCCAGTGTGTGAGTGTATATGTGTGTATATACTGTATGTGTGCAAGAGAGAAAGACTATTGTGTGGTTGCAGCCTTGAAAAGGTAACAAAGAAAGGAAAGCCCTGAGGTTCCTCTATACATTTGTAAACCTCTCTTGACACACACACACACACACACACACACACACACACACACACGTATACACACACACACACACACACACACACACACACACACACACGTATACACACACACACACACACACACATACACACACATACACACTCCCTTTGGAAAGGCTCCCATGTGCAGCATTTTTAAAGATACAGACTGGGAGAACATTGAGCAGGAAAAGGTTTTCTCAACGATAAGCATTTAGGGTCTACACATTAATTAGAAAACTACTCTATACATAAACAAATCGGGCTATGTGTGCATTTACATCTGTGTGTGTGCATATCCATGTGTGTGTTCATGGCGGCTCGTATTGTGCGCGCTTGAAGATGCAATTATGAAAACAAAGCTTAAACTGTGATGGGAAGTCTGAGCACTTTGCAAATTATGAGGGAAGATTATTCGTTGCACTTATTGTTGAGACTGGGGGAGGGGTGGAGTGGGTATATGAGCAAACAAAATCTTCAAACTGCTATTATACGAGTGAACAAAGCCTCAAGCCTGTAAGTTCACTGTTTGTGTCATCTGAAAGTCAAAGTGGAGGTTGTAAAATAATGTGAAGTCAAGGAACAAAGAATGTTGACACAATGGAGTAAAGACCTATTAGGAGCAATGAATAGAGGATGATTACTTATTCAGTGAAAGGTTGGCAGCTAAACCTTATTTACCCATGATACGCTGTCATGAGAGATGGTTGCATTCAAGTTACACGGGAACTTTGCATGCCTCTGATAAAGAGAATATTCCTTATATCTCTAAACTTAAACCAGAATGAGGATTATGGATGAAACAAATATCCAAGTGTTTATGACTTGTTATGGAGTTTAACCTCCTCAGCTCATTTCGATTCAACGACATTGTGTTTTTACTCAGAAAAAACATTGTTGCACTAGAAGAAAAGGCAAGATTTTAACTGTGTGAGGAACCAGAGCAAAAATGTTCTCAATATGTCTGCCTGTTGTCCAGGTAACTGGATGGTTACATGAATGTTGGTGCTTTTATTACAGAATTTATTACAGAAAACAACATATTAAGTGGCTGTTTTCAAAATGATAGCCGAAACCTCAAGATAAACAACAGAAATTATGCTCAGGATTTTTAGATCTTACATTTGTGAATTTCAGTGGCTTTTCAGTGTTTGCCCTTTGACTAATGAGGAGTCAATAAAAAAGTTTACTTGAGCGTCTGAAGCCTTTTCCATTGTGTTTAGTTAGAGAAAGACTGGAACGGTTGACTTGTAAGGACTTCTGTGTTGGTCGTAACTCTCTGACTATCATCCCTTGTAATATTGTTTTTGTTTTTCTGTGTGTAGATGTACATGTTTCTTTTCATCTGGGGTAGACCAGTGTGTGTATGAGTGTGTGTCCTAAGGCAGCTGGGGTTTATCCCTCTTAGTGTTCAATACAGGCTGTGTGTCTGACCTCTTGAATTCTGTTTAGTCTCGTGCTCCCAATGCTGCACACTGGAACAGCTGAGAGTGAGTGTGTGTGTGTGTGTGTGTGTGTGTGTGTGTGTGTGTGTCTAAAAAATGACACACACACACACACACACACACACACACACACACTAAAAAATGTCTAAAAAATGTGTCACATGGTGACCTTGTGTTTTACTGTGGCTTCTACAGCAGCTTCACTTGTTGTTTTGACTGGAGAGAGACAGCACGTGTATGTGTGTGAGAGCATGTGCATGTGTGTGAAACTGTAACCCCATGTCTACATAGGAACTGTGAGTCCGAACTTCTTGTTTTGTCTGTAGACGGACCTCCAGACACTGTTTGTACGAGATCAGTCAGCCCATTGTTACTGGACAAGAATGGTATGATGTTTATTATGAACCACCGAACATACTGATAAAACTGAGCGGTTCAAGATCTGATCTGAAGTTAGACTTGCAGGCTGGCTGATTCACTGCTTAGCCTGTTGATGATCTGACGTATTATTGCCTGCCTTAATGACCACTTAACTGTGTAACTAAATGCCTGATGAAATCACTTGTTGTTGCCATACTGTCTAAATGACTAGCTGTCTTTACTGATAGATTACTGTCTCACGGACTGCTTTACTGGTCTAGAAGGTGACTGACTAAACCATGATATCTGCAGAGTCACAGAAGATAGCTGTACACTTGATAAGATCCTCTACATTCTGCTTGGTCATGTATTTTTATGTTTTGTTGATCAGTAAAATCTCTGAGATCCAAATCACTGGCTGGTTGTTGTACCTACTTCATGGGATTTATCAAACACATGCCTCTGCACACGATCAGCGGTCTGAAGTATGTTCCAGTAGCAAGGTGTAGCACAGGTTTTATCAAGGCCTCATCCAGACCAAATTAAGCAAGGTGCAGGGATGTTGGGCAGTGTGGAAGGACACAACTGGGAGAACATCCTTGTTCCTGGCTAAGGAGCAACAACTCTGTTGTCCTATGACCCCTCTGCAACAAGTTTGCAAAGTATTTCTCAGTATTTCAGTAGTTTTTTGTCCTGTATGACAGAAATTCTTTGTGACACTGAAAAACTTCCATTGGAAGTAACATAGATGAAGGCTGTATTTATACTATAGCGCTTGATTTAGTGTAAATGGCTTGAACAACAATATTATTGACCAGTTGGTCTGATCATTGGCTTATCTGATTGGCCACTGCAGCATGATGGCATGTTGCATTTCTTTAAGACTTGCATCTGGCACTCAATATGACAGGGATGCCCTCAATCTGGCCACAACACCTGATTTGGTCTGAATGAGGATTAACATGTGCCAAAAAGCAGGATAAACTGTTTTACATTTCTGTTAATGCAAAGCCAGTTGGTCGAACTAAAAAACTGAGTCAACTTTTACCCCTTTGACTAGGCATTATATTTGAGCAGCAGGACCACTCAAGGTAGAACTGCTGGCACTATATTGTTTTTTGCTCAGCATTGGCAGAGAGTGGCTCACATCAGTGTAAATCTATTTTGCCATCGTAAGTCATAGTGAAGGCATCAGGAATGGCTTTGCAGAGCATCAACATAGAACGTACCGAGTTGCCTGCTAATATCAGTGGGTCATTAAACATTATGCCTTTATTAGTTTATGTTAACAGTGACTTGTGAATGAAAAGGAGTACAGTTGTTTTTTACGTCACCTGATTGATTCTAGACGCACCCTCACATAAAAGTCAAGAGGGCCTTTGACTTAATTGCCAGTATTTCCTGTTAAAATCCAATACACTGGTATGACAATAAATGACAAAGAATGTGTTACTGTCAAAAAAATCTGACTGCACTACATATGTACACACACCCCCACAGACAAAATGACATGCTTGATGTCTGAGTCACAGGAAGAAAGCTGAATTTCTGGGTTGATGAAACCATCTTGACAACTATGGACTATTTACCTCTTAAAAGGAAACATGTTGGAGATAGGTTTGTGCAATTAGTCTGTAAGACGATCAGTTAAAACTGCATGCATGCGTGTGTGCGTGCGCTCACGTCAACTGTGTTTGCCTGTAAACTCTGTTTGCCATGACATACTGGGCTAATTCAGTTACTCAGGGGTTCTGTAGTGTAATGCCTTGTAATGACACACAATCTCATTTTGTCCAAGGAGACACATCAATCTTTTGGATTTACTGTGGGGAGCAGAGTCTCTCCTGGTGAGTGAGTAGGAAGAACAGTGTGTGTGTATGTGTGTGTGTGTGTGTGGCATGTAAGTGTGTTCTTGTGTGTTAAGCAGTGGGGAAGAGGAAAATGGAATAATATGTTCAGACCAGTGGAGCTGAAAACTACCCATACATTGGTTTGATAAACAGCAGGAAAGGCCACCATGGTACATAGCTAGAAGAGGTGTGGGTATGTGCGCGTGGGTGGGTGTGTGTCTGTGGGTGAGTGAGTGGAAACATGTCTGCATATGATTGTGTGTGTGTGTGTGTGTGTGTGTGTGTGTGTGTGTGTGTGTGTGTGTGTGTGTGTGTGTGTGTTTGTGTGTGTGTGTGTGTGTGTGTGTGTGTGTGTGTGTGTGAGAAACGAAATAGAAAAAGAAAATGAGAATTCCTTTGTGGAGGTGTGTGTTTGTATTCCAATGTGCAAAATCAAAGGATGTGGTGGTGATGATGTGTGTATATTGTGCATCCATGCATTCCCATGATCCTACACACATATGTACGGGATCAGAAACCCGTGTGTAAACACCCTTCGCTCCTCTGTAACTCCACTTTCCTGAAGCACATCAGCACATTTTCTCCCCTTTTTGTTGCTGCTACACATGATGCATTTTCACTTCTGCTCCTTGGGGAGAAAAACAACACAGAAAAGAAAAGATGAGATCATTGACCAACGAACAACCAAAATGAAAAACGCAGTCAAGTAGAGCAGTGTAACGTTGCTTGTGTATTTGCTTTTAAGATGAGGGAGAGATATGGACAAATGATCTGCGGTGAATATCGCACGGACCCCAATAGTGACATTATTACAGTCTGCATGGGAGTTTCAATCAGGTTCAGACATACCTGCCTCGATTGTTTGATAAAGTATGTGTGTAGGAGAAAGAGGAAAAAGAAAAGACTGTGTCTCGCCGTGGCATCTCAGGCAAAAACTGGCTCCTTGTTCTCCTAGGCCTTATTCACTCCTCACTGTAATTGCCAGAGAAAATTGGAATTACAAAAGCGCACATAGACCTGATTCAATTTGCTTTTAACTCCGCTAATGATTTCCCAACTCACCCGTTTCTCCCTGGCTCACCATGAACCGCACTCTGCTTTTCCCTTCAAGCAGAGGCTTTTATCTGCAAAAACGACTCTTCTATTGTTATGGTGACTCTACCATTCCTTACCGATAGTCTTTATTATAAAGTGTGTCACCAATGAGCAGTGATGTTTCGTTTTACCCGGCTGCATCAAGGCCTCTGGTATCAAAAACACAATGTGCTGAGTTTGACTGTTCTCAAAACAGAAATCTTTGCAAGGAAGACTAAGAAAAGAATCCAGCAACAGAGGAAGCTCTGAGGCATATTGATTGTGACACACAAAGAAGAAGAGGAGCTCGGCTATCGGGTGCCGAAGACTGTCATTTGTTTAATGAACAGCGTGAAAGAGTGCCACTATGATAATAGTCAATATAAGAAAAGTGAGTATTGAGCAATGTTCATAAACTGTAAAGTTTACTGGATAGTTAGGAGATGCAGAAAAAAAGATGTGGTGTCATGAAGAGACTTCTGATGTCCTTGCAAGAGGAGCAGGTGTTTGCTTACATACATTAGAAAAAGGCAAACAAAGGGATTTGATTTTTTTTTTTTTGAAAATACAAAGCTGTCAAACAGATACAGATAAAGAGAAGGGATTGGCAGGTCAATATGTACTGTAAATATATTTGCTGTTCTCATTTTTTCTCGCATTTACAGCACTTTAGACTAAAGAAGCTGTACCACTGTCATGCATTGGCCTAATAGGCCAAAAGAACTGTTTCACAATAATAATAAAAATAATGTTTTCATGCTAGTTTTCAATCGTCATGAGTTGCATGGAAGTGTCTAGTAGCTTTCATTTGGGCAATAAAATACAATAAAATATCAATTAAAAGTGTAAATTATGTTAATATGTGTATGACTGCAGGAAAAAATAATTGGCCTGCAGTGCATCCTTATTAACGGACCTAATACTCAGATGAGCTAGAACATTTCCGATGTACTTTGCTTTAACAGTAATCACAGGTAGACCGACACAGCCAATTACAGGACACAAACACCCAGTCGTTTACTCAAGTGACAAGGAACTGAATCAAATAATAATGAATTAATAATAATCCAAATTATTAAAAAATTATCTAATCAACCATATCTACAAAATGGAAATGTTGTTGATGGTAATGAAGCCCAAATGTGTTTAGAGCAGCAGATGCACTACAGAAAACATGTTTTACATATTGCACTATCCTTGTTCTCCTTAAACTCTGATTAGTGTAATATTTTTAAGGATTGCTATGGAGCTTTTAGGAGTTACATTTATTTTTTTAACATTGCCCAGCTACCCTGAAATGTTGTATGCAAACACATACAACTACCACACAGGATGTCAAGCAGGAGCTAGACAGCTCCCTCATTATGAAAGCTCAGGTGACTTTGTGCGGCAGTTATAGAAATTCAACCTGCCAAAGACAGTGATGGTGCACTTTTAGACCATCATCACGAAGTCTGTCCTCACCTCCTCATTACCATCTGGTATGATACAATGCAACCAATCCTAAAAGCAAGAACAGACTGTAGCCAACCATTTGCTCTGGTGAAAAGGCTACAATCTGCCATCTTCACAGGACCTGTTATCTTCCGACAATTTTTTGATAATCAAATACAGGAAACACAAATGTCTTAAAAGATCGCTTTTTTTTCCCTGTAGCAGCTGCCCTCATCATACAGGCAAGAGACCTCTACTGACGCTGACCAACTTGACCATTATATAAAATACAAGCTGTGTTTTAGCTGCAGTCACACTGCCTCAACAACTGTAAAAACATGGTAAAACACATCTAAAACCATGTCCTCAACTCCTCTCCGTGTCCTGGGAATATTATTGCTGCAAGCCTAAAAGGAGGCACCATTTCCATCATATTCTATTTGAAGTGAAAATCAACAAAAAAAAAAATCAAGTCTCTGTATGCATCTAGCTATCCTCCTTAAGAATGTGGGCATTCTTCCTCGTCCTGCCATTTTTTTTTTGATGGACACATCAGGTCAGGCGCTACCAAACATTGTTTCAACCTCCACTTTTAAGGTAGTACGTCTACCTCTGAAATGCAGGATGCTGCTGTTGTAGTCCTGCTAGTTCTGAGGCTTATTGTTTTTCCTCTCAATCCACACGTTTGTGACCCCAAACTTACTTCTCTCTCAGCTGGCTAAAGCCCCGAACATTACACCTTGGTCACAATGGTTAACAGAAATCTATGTTAAAGGTCAGCAGCGAGGTTGATAAGACCTATTATTTCACTGTGTCGGTGTGGAGAGTGGATGGAGAAGTTGTGGCAGCCAGACGAAAATCACAGGAAACAAGCAGCTAACTCACAGGGGGCCCGTCAGCAACAAAAACATGTTCACAATGCACGCTAACACGCAAACAAGACACTTTCCACTCCATCTCTGATGGCTTTGTTTACACAGTTTGTGTGAACACAAGCATGTATTTTGCTACAGTTACTATTAATGACTGTAGTAATCAAGGATTTGGCAGGAATAAAGGTCTGTGAGAAATTAGCCACTAGCCTGCTCAAATCTTTTATGATTGTAGCCAACCACAGAATGAAAACACTTGAAAGGCACTGAAATCAATGATTAGAGATTTATACAATATTTAGTTTGAGTAAAGCTTCCCAAACATTCATGTCTAAGAAGGTATTAATATCTATTCAAAACACTAACAATGGCATCATGCTATATTTAACATGGCTTTATGGCCAGATTAAATTAGATTTCAGTTTAGAGGATAAATATTTTACTATTGGTGTCAGAAGGTTAAAAAAAAAGGCTAGAATTACTACCACATGGTTGTATGCCTCAGCCAACCAGTGACCATTGCAAATTACATCTATACAAGCGCCATAGTTTCAAGGTAGGCACCCAAGATTGGTTTTCACTGCGTCATTGACCTTTGACATTTATGATGTAAAACGTCATTACCTCATCAATTTATTTAATGACAAATATGTATGAAATTTGGTCAAAATTAGTATTGACCTTGACTTTTTCTTTAAATATTTTTTTGGCCTTTTATGGCCTTATTGATAGAACAGCTGAAGTTATGACAGGAAACAGGGAGAGAGAGAGAGGGGGAGTGACACGCAGCAAGGGGACCCAGGCCAGGAGTCGAACCTGGGTCCACTGCAGAGCCTCGGCACATTGGACACACGCTCTACCCCTGAGCTAAACGGCCCCCCTTGACCTTGACTTTTGATTTTTGTTCATCGTAGAGTCCAAGTGGCCAAATTTGAGATAAAAAAAGACAGAAAGGGGATAAATCATTAAAGGGAACTGAACAAACAAAAGAGGACGACATACTGTATGTGCTCCAAGGATATCTTTTATACTCCCTGGATAGGTGAGGCCAGTAACTCAACTCAAAGAGACAAAGACATTTCCACTTCCCTGTAACAAAAAACCAGGACGTTGGCTGTGAATTTTTTCATGTAATAAATCCCTCAATGTTTTTTCCTATTAAAGAAATGTCAGTATCTCTATTTGTCGACCCGTTGTCAGCATAACCTTGCAAGGATATGCCTCCCAGAAATTCTTTACTCATGTTTGAGAGAGCTCTCAAACCACAAGAAAGCCTACCGTGCCCAGCCCCCCAGTGTCATCCTGTCAACCCGCCTGCCTGAAGGATACGGATGATGAAGTTGGTTATTGGTTTGAGGTTAGAACAGAGGATCACTACCACCTGATTTTTTTAGCACATTGCAATAAGAATGACAGAGATTATAACTGCCAAAAATGTGACTAAGTACAAAACAGGGATGAGACAGATAATGAAATGAAATGAGCTGTAACTGTGGAACAAAGGGTTTTTTTTTATGCTGGGAGTCTAATGGCAGTGGTGCACACAAACAGCAACAAATACACACACAGGCTTAATGACCCATTCTAACTGAGTGGTTGTAAATTCCTTGTTTATGACGCTGAGCATCACAATTCAACTTGCTCAAAAAAGGGCTTTCACTGTTGCTGACAACACACACACACACACACACACACACACACACACACACACACACACACACACACACACACAGATATACAAAGAGCAAGAAGGGACCGTTGGTGTAGCCTAGGGCAAAACACATACATACACGCACCAGCTTCCTAATAGCATCAAGCGAACTAAAACGGGAACACAAAACAGAGCATTAGAAAGACATGGTGAAGTCTTTTTCCAGTCCGACGCTGTATGAAAAATGAACTCCGCCCTCAGGCTTATCTGTTTGCATAAAGAAGCCATGGAAGAAATAACATGGAACAATCCAAAACTAAATGCTGGCGACTGGAACGTAAGCCAATTAAAGAGCACAAGCCCAACATCAGCTGCTGAAGTCAACAACATAAGCACGGGTAGGGTGGAGTTCAAAGGAACCTCGTCTGATTCAATCCAGTGCTGAAAAACACCAACTGTGTGTGATTTTCCAGTATTTCTCTTTCATGCTTCTTATTCACAATCCACTATTCCTTCCATTGCTTCATCGCTTTCAGACCATTCAAGATGTACATTCAAATCAAGTGAAAAAGATTTCTGCTGTATTGTTGCAAGTCCAAACTTTGGAGGTTTATAGGTTTACTTCTATCAAAGGCCGTTTCAAATCAAAGCAGGTAACTTCCTAAAAACCTTGGCTGGGAGCAGCTTTTGTGTCACTTCATCTTCAGAAGCCTGTTAACTTTCCTGACATTCAAGGTCCCCAAGAGGATAGAGTGATTATGCTGTTTGGATGTCTATTCATTGTGGTGTCAAAAGAAGTGCTGGAGAAATTATTATTCAAAAATGTCATTTGTATGAATAAGAATCTCACTGTACCCCATTAAAAAACAACTATTGCACGCATCTGCAGCCCAATTTCACTCTAAAACTGGAAAATCGTAAAAATCCAATACATACTGAGCGCAAGTTTATTACATTTTGCATAAATCTGCAAATCATTCCATGTTTGTCCTTCAAATCCTTTGTATGCCTGACTCAAAAAATATGAGGGCAAACAAAATACAATTGATACTAACAAGAAATCCATGCCACATTCTGCTTTTGAACTGGAACCTCAAAGATATAATCAGAGCGTTTGGTCATTAACATGTCAAGTTAATATGACTCAAAATAACTGTGCTAATGGCCCAGGAGAAACCTGAGGATGTTCCTTCGATACAAGGCCAGAGGGCATTTGAGTACTAGCTATACGGTCTATAGTGCATTTATTTTCTGATGGGGATAAAATTAACGTGGTGGGAAAAAAGTCAATCTAATTTGGACTTCATGGGTGCAAATTAATTGATATGCACCCTAATGAAACTAATATTGTAAATCAATTTGAACAGGAAATTAAGTTTTCAAAAGGTAGTCCCAGGTAAAACTCCAGACCAGGCTTTTGTGTCAATTTGCGCCATAATAAAGTGAAGGAGATGGGGTACAGTAGGTTCATCTGGCAGACTAAAATTAATCTGTGGCGCAATATGAAGCGAGTAAATGGGTTTTGTTTGAGAATATACAGTTTGATAGTTAAGTGGGTGAAGGTTTAAGGTTTCACGGGGCAGAAATGTGACTATGGTTTCAGCATGTCTCTCATGATCCCTACATTTTCAAGTGCCCCGACCTGCACCACTAATAGTATGATCCCTCACTGGCTTTCCATCCATTAATTTCCCTACCATTCGTGTTAAATTGAGATCTAAGCATAGTCAAAAAAAACACTGAACTTCGATTAATACAGTGCTGAGCAAGTGGTTTTAGTTCCTTTGACCGTTGACAACTTTTATGACTTAAATTCAATCCTGTTCCGCTTTTCAGCGTTGATCTACTTGACTGAATGTCATTAAAATCAGAGAAGACTAAGATTCTATAGCCATGAAAGCCACACTGCAAAGTTGCACTTGAGCTACATATTTATTAACTGCATTTGAGATGTTATCTTTATGCCATAAAATGATTTAAGATTCAAGACTTTGAAGGACCTTCGATAACCTGTGAAAGCACTCTACCCTTCAGTATGACATCAACTTGACATTTGGTTTGGAAACAAAACGAAGCAGAGAGAGACCCATGAAGACATCCCACATGTTCACACACCAACAGGCAACAAACTGGGAGCACTGAGGGCCACACACACACACACTACAATTTAATAGTTTCAAATGTTCTCTATTGACGCAGAGAGAGACTGGAGGACAACTGCAACTGATGTTGTGCATGTGTGTGTCTCTGTGTGTCACACAAAGGCCTCTCTGTTTCATCAGATGACAAATGTCACCAATGATGTCACTACTACCTCAGAGCAATATTTAAAACAGATCATCTAAAATCAGACCACATAAAGAGCGCATTCTGCCTCTTTTCCATAGTGCGCACACCCACACACACAAACCCACATTTTAAGAAAACCATGACATACATGACTGACCAACTCATACAAAAGCACACATTAAGCTTGGATTTTCAGTAACACCAGCATTATTGGGGAGAGATTTGTCAACATATTTCAGTAATCCCACGGACTCCTAACAGAGTTCCAGTTAAAAGAGTAAAAACAAGGGGATTTATTTTTAGCCAGTCTTTTGAAAAACAACACAGTTCATCTGGATCAGATATAGACCCCCTGCTGAAAGGGAGGCTGGCAAGGGACTGACATCTGTACACACATACCACAACACACAACTCAGAAAATGGGAGACAGGCAGAAATGCACACATCCAAGCTGGAAGACCAATGAAATCAGACAGACAGAGAAATGGTCAGACAGAGAAGTAGACAACATAAAAAATACATACAGATAATTACACTGTGTAAAGCGGTGGTGACCAAGACAGAGGAATTGAGAGATTGAGACCCATTTATCAACAATATCAAAAAGACACACAGAGGGTGTAAAGGACCAAAGACAATGTGTGTCTGCATTTGTTGTAGCTATTCCTAACAACAAAACCAGGAATAAACCAATTATATGACATGGGTGGTGGTTTAAGGTAATGGTTTACACGGGAGCAGTGAACAAGCCTTCCAAAAAAATTAAGATTGCAAAGTGCTGGCCAGACTGATTTAACTGTGGCAGCAGTAATAAAAGGTTTTATTTTCTTTCGATCACAAACCTAACATTTTCCCTTTTAAACATGCCACATTTGGTGTTGACCACAAATGCCAGGATGTTTGGAAAACTATGGTTGGACTAGTAGGATTTACAGTGTTTCTAGTCACATTAGATGACTAAGAAGCTTTAGTCAGGAATAAAGACCACCGAGCTCAGGAGACTACAAGCATCTCAGACAACATGAGCTCTTAAGGAAAGCACTGCATACATTTTTAAATAGATGCTTCTTTAAATTAAGGCCGGCAGTATAATGTGTATAGAAAATAATTGTCACAATGTTGTTAAACAGACACGTTATTTAATGTTTATCATTACTTTAACAACTGTATACTACTAACCAGTAGGTGATTTGTTAATTTTTAACAAGGGGGATGGTCCAATGGGAACACCACCCTGCCCCGACACACCTATGTACACCTCCCAAAAGACATTGTTGCAGGACGCCTTAACCATAACTGTGACATTTCTAATTCTACAATTCTATTGTATCCACTTATCTTCCTTCTCTACCTACTACAAGTCTTTTTATAACTGTATTAAAGTAATGAGTAAATAAATTGTATGCAGTGGACTGAGTTTATTCAGGCAGGGTTTTCTCATGTTTCTCACAATACACTACAAGCAGGGTTATTTTAAGTTACATGACCCCTTGGAAATTTTTAGCGTCTAAATTCCTTGAAGGACACACATTGAACATTGTGCAAAATAGCAGAGCCCGACCGACTCATCGGTATTTGCCTTTATCGATTTATTGGGTGATTTATAAGGTTTTACAACCTTATAATTAAAAAGTATGATGCAGAAAAACATGCTTGGGGTAATTCAAAATAGGTGTAATGACATAGTTTGGCCAGCAGAGTGCGTTTCAATGGGGGATAAAACAGCTGGTGTCAGGAAATGTAACAGCTACCAATGATTAAACTATAAACTAGCACAAAAATGACAATTGGCAACATAACATAAGCCACCATGTTCTGAAATGACACACTTAGAAATGCTAACAAAAAGTAACATTTTGGTTTTAGAACATGAATAGCAAACTTTTGTTGATCTGGTCATTTTTTCGTTGTTATACAGTCTGTACAGGGTATTTTATTTTGAAAATTGACCGGATGCTCTATGCATTTCCTGTATCTCTGACTTCCTCCTGCGCTATCTGCGCTGTGCAGCTTTTTGCGGCTTTCGTCAAAAATAAACCGGGCAGCAAAGCAGCCGTGCCCGGCTTGACTTCGCTGTGCACCGGAGCTGATCGCGACCGCTTGTGATTTGTCACACACTAAAATATGTAAAAAATGTAAAATATGAAACAAATACATACAGATAACAAATTCAGTACAACTTTCATCATCTATCTTAAAAGAGCACAAATGTTAATACTAATAATAAATGTTACATAAGTCAATTGTTTTTGATTGATATCAGCTACTTGTGTCTAGTGAAAAATCTCTCATGTTGCAGGCAGACTTACAAAACAAAACTGGGGAATAACAGAGTCGTGATGTGGAGCTTAATTACATGGCATCAGATTGTTATATAAACTTGTGTACTGGTAGTCATCCATACCCGATGCAACATTTTAGACGGTATCAGAGATATTGTCAAAACTTGTAAGGTTGACAAAAATATAATGCTGGAACTAAATTTTGCTTATGATAGACTTCCACAATGGTTTGCAACCTACTATGTTCTTGCAGACAGAGATCCCCCTATAACAAGTACAAAATGGATGCCACTTATGGCAACAATGTTGAGCTATAGTTATGCTGTCACCACACAGCATTACAATATATCAACTGCATCTCCATAAATCCCAAAATAATCATAAAAAAGTCTACTCTGGTGATAGAACAGTAATAAGAAAAAGGTCAGGACCTGAAAACAGGTCACTGCCTTCTCGCTGTAGGGTAGAGTTTAGATCGGGCCCAAAATATCAAGCCCGACCCGACACGAGCCCGTGCACGTTGTGTCCGAGCCCGGCCCGGCCCGGCACATCAACTGTAATTATGAGCCCGAACCCGATTTAAACCCGACATTTTTTTAATACGTGGGTTGTTATAACTGACGTTCTCAAACTCCATGTTGCACTAAAACTACACAATCAGTGACGCCGGTAACGCGTTCCTCTAATCTGACCACTCTTTTCAGTAATGAGTAATTTAACGCGGTAATATTTCCAAACCAGAAATCAGATTAAAGTATTCAAGTCACTGTGCGTTACTATTATTTTCGTCATTTTCCTTGTAAAAATATATATTTTGCTTTCTTCTTGCGTCTCGAGGAGTGACGTGACGTGCGGGAGAAGTCACATTTTCAGCACGAGGACAACTCACATGTAACACCACGCAGCGACACGAGCAACATGGAGGGAGGAGAGAGATGCGCGTTTTCTAGCTGGAAACACAGTCATTATTTAGAGTTATTAAAACACACACACACACACACACACACACACACACAAAAATGCTTGATCAAGGGCCCGGCCCGGCCCGGCCCGGCCCGGCCCGGCCCGAGGAAAGTGACGGCAAAAATAGGCCTGGCCCGGCCCGGCCCACTGGCCGGGTCGGGTCAGGGTCGGGCTCGGGCTCGGGCAGAGAATCTAAACTCTACTGTAGGGTCACTGTGTTACATGGACAAGAGTGATGCTGCAATTAGCCCAGATGATTCAAGGAAAAAAATGGGAAATTCCAGTAAAATGTTGAAACCCCCTTTTTGACAGTAACAAACGTGTACACAACCGGCTCAAACAAAGACATGATGTATTGTTGCTCACATAATGTTTACATCTTTAAGGTTGTTTACTTGGCAGCTACTAAAAAGCCAAAGGACTTGAACAAATTAGTGCAAGAACAAAAAAGGATTTATTTAAACAGAGAGAACTGAAGTCTCATAGAACACTGGTGCTGTGTCTACAAGTTATTTACTTCCCTGCTTTGTGAGTCAAGCCATTAGGGTGTAAACATTAAGAGCGTGCAGGAGGATGATTGATGGATTATCATCAGTGGAGGCCTAGCACAGTGGAATTAGCCTGTCGTAACCTTTTTAACTAGCCCACTGAGAATACAGCACAAGGGTTAGTAGACACACAGATCGGTAAACAGCATGAAATTAGCCCATAAAAGTGTGTGTACATGTGAATGTGGGTGTCTATGTTACACATGTTAGTAGGTAAGTTCATCTACCTGTACTTCCATCTCACTATAGCATTTATCTATAATGTGTACTTTTATTTATTCCTCTATTCATGAATTATCATCTAATCATGCAACAGAAGTACCCTTAAACAAACCTACTGCCAGTCAAAAATATAAATAGGACAAACCAGGAAAATACAGGAAATCACAGCTATGATGTTGAAAGGCTACAGGGAATAATGTCTTTGTATTTTACTGTCGGTTTTGTTACAAGAGGCTAGACACCTGTTGTGTTTCTGCTGGATTTACATTTGAAGAACAAATAGCACTATATGCTCACATGCACAAAACACCCTACCACACACACATACCATGCAAACCATTTGAAATTGATAAAATTAGAAACACAGACACTGTGTTTCTAATTTTGTGTTTCTAACTGTGCCAAGAGAGGGAGTGTGCACACACACACACACACACAGACACACACACAGACACACACACACACACTAAACCAAATGGCAGGGGGCCAGTTACATTTAATTCACAGTTAAAGCTGAATATTTTATGTTCTCTGTGTCTGTATCCTACCCAGTGTTAATAGAGATGATTTCAATGAGAGGGTTCTTCCTGATCTTGGGCAGGTCCAGTCTAGCTCCTCCGAGCCTTCGGCCTCCATCTTTCTTCTGACCCAACAGACGAACTGAGTGGCCTGTAAACGACAAACATAACTTCACTCATCATTCTTTTTCAAAGTGAAACATGAACTGCCACTGTCACCTTTTCCTGTAGTTTACTTGCTGCATGTGTGACACTAACATGCAGAGGTTTTGTAGATGTACGCAATTCCACATTCAAGTTAATTACAAGTGGCCCTGTTTAAATTGCAAAAAAAAAAAATTGTAATTTGTAATTGTATTACTAATACAAATAGAAGAAGATAAAGATAACAGAACAAAGAGAAGTTCATGGTTTGGACGGTAGGAGCACTTCCTCTTTCTGTAGGCTGTTTCCATGTACACAGATATACAGTGCAAACACACACTCACACACCCAAGTATATTTACATAAAACCCTTTCACCCACAAACACAATACCAAAAAGAAATTCAGCTTTCAAGTGATCCAGCTTTCAAAAGGTTTATCCACCTCTAAATAGCCAGATAAAAGCCTTCATTAAACGTCTCATCTATTCAGTATGATGTTAGTGTGAAAAGGTAACAGGAACACACAGAGAAGCATTTCAGAGCAGTTAAGGTTTTGGTCAAAGGAAACAGAACTTAATAGGACTAGTTGTGGAGGAAATGAAATAATCAGCCAACCTCTGGCATTGGCTGCATTCTGAATCAATAAAAAATGAATGTGAGTACACAATACAGATGGAATCTATGAAGGACAAGCAGAAAAAAGAGTATCGTCAAAACAAAGAGGGCAAGTGCGCACACAGTAACAACTCTGAAATTAGCTTGACTTAGTAAATATCACAGTGTGTGAAGAAGCATATGAAAATACATTGCTGAGTCTAATAGGCAATAGCAAGTGATGTCTAGCCTTTAGTGTGCCAAAATGAGATGCAGTACTCTCTAGCCACCTAACAGGCTACCAGCCAGAAGGTGTGCGAGATGGAGGCGCTGAGGGATGGAATTGTCTTCCTGTTTTCATCCGCTTTACATGGGTCTCCTGGGAGGGTGGGCTCAGGGCAGGAAGCATGGCTATCAATTGGTAGATAAAAATGACAATCTGCCCCAGAGGAGGACAAAGAGCCAATCGGTGAGGCGTGACTGGTCGTAATATCCCAGTACTAGCTAGGAAATTAGAAAACTTCCCTCGTCGAAAACAGCTGAGACTTGAAGCACATTCTGCTATGCTTTGGTCTGGCTAGTAGTCTGTGTCGTTGCCTTTGGTCATGAGACATGGATTTAAAATTCATTCCTGGTCAAATTTTCTTTCTCCTGTAACTGTTCCACCTGTTCCTCAACTGCTGATTTAATCACCTTATCAGAACACTGAACAATTATGAGAAAGAAGTATGTTATTGATGACAAAGTTCACTAGATGGAACAGTGCTTCAAGGCCTAATGTAAAAACGCAGTCAGCTGAATTCCCTCTTTAAAAGAACTGGAAATGATTTGCTTTTTGTTTTAATCTCGATTATACTGATCACTTAATCCAAATAATAACATTAAGTAGTTGTTGTAATTCAAGTCTAAATAAACACACATCGCATGTAAATTAGGGATGTTCCGATCAGGTTTTTTTTTACCCCGATCCCGATCTGAGTCCTTTAATATTAACTAAATGCCGATTCCGTGTCCCGATCCGATACTTAGCCTTAACTATCATTATCCTGGATAATACAGCTGCATTAAGAAAAAAGTACCTGCATCCAAGCTGTTCCTTAATAGTTTTTTTTTTCACACACAGTGCTCACATATATAGAGGGGTCGCCCTGAATATGTCTCTGTATGCATCAATACTGTATCATATCCATAGCGCCAGCCACTTGACACAGAAAGGCAGAGAAACATCATCCGATTTACATGACATTCACTGCCTGTTTTCTCCATCATACTCTACAATAGGGCTGCACGATATGAGGAAAATCTGCGATGTGCGATAACACTGTTAAATATTGCGATGACGATATAAGTTGCGATAAATAAACAAATATTGAAGTGTGCATATCAGCTTGATATTAAGGTTTTAGCCAAACTTACCAAATTTCTTGTCTGAAATGGAAAATGTAGGCCTATTTATAACTCTATAACCCTCTGTAGGCCTCTAGGCCTATTTAACATTATTAAGAATAAAAATATATATTTTTATTGCACTTTATGACTAGTGCAGTAATTAAATATTCAAAGGCTGTCAATATAAATGTGTTATAATTCTGGCAATCAATTTAAAAACCTTAACCTTAAAAGAAAAATTTAGATTAATGCAATTTAATCACATTACCTTTTTTGACCCTAATCACCTCCCATAACTTGATAGCTTGTTGTTTTTCTTCCTGAGTCCTGACACACAAACTGGGAGAATGATGAGTGAGCAGACAGACATCCCCTGCTCTGCTGAACGGATCTTTTAATTATAAAAAGTTTATAAACGGACCTTTTGATTAAACCAGTTGTTGCACCGTGGCAGTGATTAACGCTCTTTACAACGAAGCATGTGAGCATGCTAACGTTAATTATGCTAGCGGTGTTTTCCCAGTATAACAGAGCCGACAGTTACTGCACCTTTACATCAAAGAACAAATAGGTATATCACCATTCATCGTTACGTTGTTGAAGACTCCTGTGACCGACAAGTACTTGATTACTTTGAAACACTGTAACACTGGCCAACCGCCTGTTAGCGAGACTGAGATGCTCCGTCTGTCTGTCCTGAACCCCTAGGTGAACCTCACCCTGCTGCGGGCCTTCCGATCTATGTTCTCTCCATGTTGTCTCACTTCGTCCTGCCGCTCCCGGTGCCGCAGTGTACAGTGTGCAAGGTGCGTGTAAATAAAATGATTTTTCTTATTCATCGCGTGTCAGGCAGTCTTTTGCGATGTGTTTATCGCACATGTTCGTATCGCGATGACAATGAAAATTCGATTTATTGTGCAGCTCTACAACATAACATGCAAGTAACAGGTGAATTTATGTTATTTCCACACTGCAGACATTTTATTCACAGGTTGGCCAGAGTAACGTTACGTGCGTGTCTGAGTTCTGTCACCAATTGTGCTCTGACTTAAAAATTAAAAAACTGAATTGGGTTCACGTTCAAAATTGGCGATGCCCTATCAGTGGAAAAATGCCCATATGGGCCTGATCCCGATCCTGCAGATGGGATCGGGACATTCCTAATGTAAACCTGACCTGTTTGCTATGAATAACAATAGATTTTGAAGCTGGGAATAGTTGTTGGGAGATGTGCAGCTTCCCTGCCTGAAAACAAACAGCCATGTCACTTGAGCTTGAGCTCAGGCCTGTTGGTTAAAGATTGTGGGAAATTCTGTTTTGAATTTTTTTTCTTCAGATTGTTGACATTATGAATTTGCTTCTGAGGGTCTTTTGCTGTGGGAAAATAAAGTTACCAATACCTAATTGCATACACAGACTCCTGACAGATGTCAGGAGGAAGCAATTACCAGTATGATGCTGGTTTTCTAGATGTTTTTCCAAATTATGAACTTGTCCCTTAGTGTAAAACTTGAAAATTCCCCACATATTCTTTTTTTCCCCTGCCCTGAAAACTGCACAGGACCCCTGTCACTGTGACTGCAACCGACGACTCAAGAAATAATCTCACTACCAGCATGGAATCACTCCAGGAGTGTGCCTGAAGCCAAATTCAATTTCAGGGCCTAGGGGACCATGAATGGGAAGCAAGAGATAAAATAGCTAACTCTAGTTGCCGAAGAAAACCGAAGAATGCTGCCCTATTTGTCATCTCAATTACAGAGTTTAGAGAGGCCAACTGCTGTGATGGGAAACCCCGCATAGACAGAGAGACACACACATCACCCGCAACCACATTTTCTAGTTACCAACTGCCCTCCTCCTTTCCCTCCTGCATTTTTTCCAATCTCTTTCTCTCCTTTGTTCTTTTCTATCCTCCATAAATACAAACCAACATAAATCCTTCTATCCACTCGTAACGGCCCATTATAACATGCTAGAGAAAAAGAGGGAGGGCAAGCAACGGTGGATGGATGGAAAGGTGGGTGGATGGATGGTTTGGTGATGATAGAAAAAATACATCACAGATGAAAGATGTGCAGGATAGCCGGATAGATGGTTGGATCAGAGAGGTAGGGAGCTAAAAGATTGACCTGTTGACCTGTGTCTGATGTCTCGTAAGTGGTAGGTCTTGTTGTGCTCCCTGGTTTGATTGTAAAGCAGCAAGCAGGTGGGGGAGGGGGGAGCACATTGGAATGGAGGGACAAAGGTGGAAGATGAGAACAGGAGGGTGTAATGCTTGTCCTTTATCATGTTGATATAACAAGTTATTATACATGTAAATTAAAAAAAGCTGTCTATATTCTTCTCAAATGTCAGTCTAACCAGCTTTTCTTTATTATAATTTAATGCAAACATTTCAGAAGAGCACTTTCTTTAAAAGAAAAAGCTTTGATGCTTGACAATGACAAGCTACTCCAGAGACTGTATTTGTCACTTGAGATGGGAGGTGGCCTAGTATTAAAAAACACACCTACCTTCAGATGACTTAAAATATATGACAGGGTTCGTACACTTTTTTAGCAATAGTTTTCCATGACTTTTCAATGACTTCTCCATAACCTTTCATTGAATTTCCAAGACCGAAAATCAGTGCCTCTAAATCAAACCACAGACACATCTTGATCCTATGAGTGATTGGACAAAAAAGCAGGAAAATATACGGCTCCACTTTGTCTCTCTTTACATTTATTTTGTCCCATTGTTGGCTTCAGCTAAGAAAGATAAAGTTCGCCCCACACGTCCAAAATTCTTAAAACAGTGTCTCCCCGAGATTTTTTGGTTACCCCCCCAAAAGAAAATTTTGAAAAATAACCCTTTAAATGGTGACAACTGGTGAGATTTTTGAAAATAAATAAATAAATAATTTTCAGAATTTTAGAATCAGAATCTAAGATATGAGACAAAATAGTGTAGAGGTTGACACTGCTGCTTGAAAATATGTGAACCTCTTGAGCAGAAGTGTCAGTGGGTCACGACATGAAAGCTATTGAGAAAAAAAATCATAATTTCTGCATATTAATATTCATATAAAATAGAAGAAGCACTAAAATACAATAAAGATAGCTGTGTCTCATTCGTCCAGTTTACTAATACAATCTGCTGCTGGAGTCACTGGGTCACATGACATGGAAGATATTGAAAAAACTGCAATCATTTTGTATTAATTTATTTATGCTAAGTAATTTAATGACGGTCCCTAAGTCAGTCTCCACTGATTGAGCGCGAGGCTCTGGAGGTGAGCTAACGTCCTCCTGCTGCTCACACTGGGAGAACCTCAGTAAAGTCTCGGCTGGACCCGAGTGAATATCCGCCGAATATCCAACCTGAAACTAACTTCACCCCGGTTCGATGAGTCGCCTGTTGCAGCCTTTGAATAGGATGACGAGAATTTCAGTCACTCAGCTTAAACAGTGACTTGTAGAAATTATACAAATAGCAGTAATGACAATAATAATCGATTTCAAGACAACTTAGGGTGTAGTGCTTTCACTGTGTGCAACTGAAATTCGCCATTCGCCCGTGATATTACACCTACAGAAATCACGTCTTTTTTTTTCTTTTTTTGGCAGCAGCGCTG
Organism: Diplodus puntazzo; assembly: GCA_963678695.2. Classification (NCBI taxonomy): domain Eukaryota; kingdom Metazoa; phylum Chordata; class Actinopteri; order Spariformes; family Sparidae; genus Diplodus; species Diplodus puntazzo. The sequence continues at coordinate 20,596,164 of OZ023160.1, read as the reverse complement.
AAAATCCAGCAGCAGAATGCATACAGGGGAAACACTGACACATCAGATAACCTTCCGCAGTGATTGCAGGCTCTTTGGTGGAGCTCTGCTTTAAATGAAGTTCCATCGTGACAAACGAATGGACTACTCGCCGAGTGAGATGAAGACATGAATCAGAGGCACAAACAACGTTGACAACGGTGGCCGGTTTACTAATACCCGACCGCGCCCGTTTTAATAACACAACATCATTTTATTTCTGTTTTACGCATCCTAAATATTATCCACGCAATATTTCCATGACTTTTCCAAAACTTTACAGGAAATGTTATTTTTCATGAACTTTTCAAGGACCTAGAAAATGCATTTTCAATTTCCAAAACTTTTCCAGGTTTTTCATGACCGTACGAACCCTGATATGAATGTGTCTCTTTGTACCAGTTCTTTTTTCATCTTCTTCCTCTCCAACAGTCGCTTTCTAATCATCCCGTCTTTATAGGCCTACTTTATTTTTTCAGCGCCAATACACGGAAGCAGTTTGTTTATACAGGTGAAATAAGGATCATCAGGTTATATGGCTGCCATATATCCTCTGATCTGTAGCTAAGTAGATACATTAGCCCATCCAACCTTTTCTGCCCCCTGCTTCTATGTCAGTCACACACACACTCTCTAAACCATTTCTGGAAGGTAAAAGAATATCAGGTGAAATGGTATCATCTCAGTGCAAGGGGATCAATATTAGGAGGCCAATAAAGAAACAAAGTCATCAAAACGGCCCTATAAAGAACACGTTATAGCAGTTATTTATTAATGGTTCCGAGAACAGACCACGTGGAAGTCTGTGCTCTTGTAGAATGGGAAACATGCATTAAACATTTTCTACTGTGTGTCGGCTTTTGTGTACATTTTCTGTATTTAACTCCTCAATTAACCAATTGTTCTTTTGTTTTAGTTTGTTTCACATCACTTAGAGACAAAATCTGGCACTATGCCCTCACAAAGATGTGTATCCACGGGTGTCATTGATTCATTTTTTATGGATCTGCCAGTGGGCTTGGAATACAAGGTAAAAATATGTGTTTGTTGATTGATTTTAAGACTGAAGCTTGTGACCATCGTGACAACACTACCCACCAAACCACTGACACTGCACAACATCAAGCAGCACAAGACCGGGCAGTAGTTGTAATGTGTTAAGACTGTATAAATGATAAGTACTGTGCACATACACAGCAACCTAACCTGAGATAACCAAAAGATAAAAATGTTGTTTACAGCAGGTAGTAACTTGAGCGTTATGTTGGGGATTGGATTAAAAGTAGTCAAAGAAATGAAGTAGCCTAGTTATGTTCTTTTTGAGCCAGGATCCAAATTGAATAGATGACCTCGCACCTTAGGAGCCAAGATCATAAAAACATACCAGTACTCTTGTAGAAAACAGACCTGCAAGCAATTCTGCTGGTGCAGGGAACTGTGTCTATTAGTAGTTCATTGAAGTAAGTATTTGAGTAGCCATTACCAAAGGCAAATCCCATAGCTTAAAGGTTTATGCCCAGGCCTCCGAGCTGAAATAACAGCTCTCAGTTTATACGAGGTCATAAAGAACTGTAATGATACTGGGGAAATTAGTTTCTTTGGAGGGGTGAAGGAGGGAGGAAACAGGGAGGGCAGAGGGGATGAAACGGGGTAGTGAAAAGGCAGAGGGAGGAGGAAGAAAGGAGAGAAAGAGATCAAAAGATACTGAGGAACAAGGAGGAACAGGGAAAACGAAAAAAGGGAAAGAATGAGCAAATCATAAAGAAAGGGGGAATGAAAGTCACAGTGTGTGAATTTGAGTGTGTGTATGTGTAGCAAGATGATTTAGAGTTGATGACACATTGTAAAATCAAGCCTCAGTTCAGCTGTCCTTCATTACAGTGAGGCCTGCAGTGCAAACTAGTCACTCATATACACAGACACACACACTGTAAACTCAATCTGTTCTTCATTAGAGAACAGCTGGGGGTGTATGACAGCTTGACTGGACACTCTTATGCTGTAAACTCTGCCTGACCTTCATTAAACAGTTTAGTGCGGCGGTTCACTAACAGTTTAAATGGATGACCTAATCACTGCCATGTGAGTTTGTCTCGCTGTCAGTGAGCTTCTCAGACAGAAAAGACTACTTAACAAGCAACTCAGACAGCAAGACAGATAGGATCAATAAGCAGCACTGATCACTCCGCTTCTAAATACAAACGGCAATCAAAACCATTTAACTTACTGAGCAGTGACATCCAAAAAACAGTTTTGCATGGACCTTGTTTCAGAAAATCAAGTTACTCTGCTCTTAAGACCTGAATTTTCAAATACTATTAGACTCTAAAAGGCACCTCATCACTGCAATAATGGCTCGGCGTCAAGTGTTTTAAATGTTGTGAAAGAACAAGAGTAATTCAAACCGTTATTATTTCATTAGGTGCCCTTTTACAAGAAAGTGATATATTGTTAGTCTTGACAGTCAAGTAATTCTTAGTGTTCTGTCAATTGGACAGACTACTTTGCTGACAATCATTCATACATGCAGCTATTAGCTCAAAAACCTAATTTCATAGTCCAACAATGAAAAGACTCTCGTTCATTCATTCATTAACTGATGAATGCATTGCTGCACATTCACTCATACAACGAGTGCTTTTGTATGAGTGTTTGTATGCATGTGTTAAAATACCTTTAACGGCCTCGTCCACCACTTCCACCACACGATCAATCTGTTGGACCTGAAATACGGACATACACACGGGAAAGGTTTATTGATGCCGACAAACCAAGTCTATGCAGTCAAACAAACACCTGATATTGACAGCACACATACACACACACACACACACACACACACACACTTACTTACACAAAGGGGAAATGTGAATATACACAAAGGCAATAAGCAGTAGCAAACAGACAAACAAGTACAAACAGATACAATCACCAAGGATCACCAAGTTTGCTCTAGCCAGGATTAAGTGATATAGATTTCCTAAATGCCACTCGGTGTTTATGTGGCTGTAACACCAATTAGATTATGTATCGACTGAGACACAGTCTGGCTGTAGGTTTTCATGGAAGTGAACCAAGAGGCAGAAACAGAAAGAAGGAGAGAGGGAGGCAGACAGATGATCAAACAGGTCAGAATAAACAGAATCATGTTATTATCAAGCAAGAGACACATTCTCCTACAGATCTGGCAAGGGGGAATTAGGCAAGAACTAAAGACAGAATATTCCACTGAGAACAAAACTGATTTTACAAATCATCCAACCTTCTATTAATCATCTGAAGAGGAAGTGAAGGAGAGTGAATGAGCACAAGAGACAGTGAAGGATGGAGAGAGAGATCAAGTAGCGGGGAAAGAAAAAAAAAATCCTGACATTATTTCTCCTTTCCTTCCTCACCGCGTCCTTTCCAGCTCTAATTTGCCCACTTTCTCTATTCTCTGAGGTTTGTGCTTGAACACTTTCTGAATACCTCCAGGCCCATTATCCAGAGTAAGCCCTCTTTCAAACACACTCACACTGATGCCTTGTAGGCAGCAGTTATATGCATGTTACACACTGAGGTGAAACCTTTTTTCTTCTAATGGCCTGGCAATCTGGGTTCATTAAGAGCAGCAGCGGGTGGCCCCTTTCACAGTATGGGACAGGTATTGTTTACATTATAAAGATGAATTCAGACCTTACTTTTCAATTCTGGTTTATTGAACCCTGTTAATTCACCTGCATTGTTTGAATAAGAAAAATAATGTATGTTGAAAAAAGAAAAAAAAAACACAATTTCAGTAGATGAAGGTTTCGATAGAAAGTCTTTTTCTCAAAAATTACCAAATTATCATTACTATTTTTATCAAAAGTTAACATAAAGGAAAATACTCTCTCAACATACACAAGTGGAATTTTGCATTTACACAGACATTGACTAATGTATCTTCATCCTAAGAGAGAACACCTGTATTAAGATATGTTTCAACAGCTGGTCTCTCCTGAGTAAACACTAATGGTGTAAGAAACGTTTGAAAGATGTCTTATGAATAAAGAATTAGAAGAAAATATAACTATATAAATATAAGTGAAAAACAGTATTTCAGTATTTTTGTTCTACAAAACCTAAGAAATCACTGCAGCCCAGTATTTCTTTTTTATGAAATGCCACTTGGTGTAACATAATACACTTACAATAAGCAGTAATGTGAAGCACATAATTGGACATTAAAAAGAACATAAACTGGCCCACAATATTCACTAATGTAACCCGTACAAGGCGAACATACGTACTGTATGCAAAGAAGACTGATGTTCATGCCTCTCATGTTTAAAACATTGCTTTCCAACTGTAATCCTCAGATTACCTAGCCAGCACTGTGTACATGTGTGTATGTGTGTGATGTGTCTCACATACAGGATGTGACATGTCTAGTTCAGAGATGGGAAACACTGTAGGCTTGCGTGACTGTCTGTGTACCTTCCACACAATACCCTGTCATTCAGTTCCCAGCTGCTTCAGGAAACACAACAGAAACACACATAAAAGCTGATACACGGGTCGATTAAACTGAAAGAATTCAATAGGAAATACGTTTGTGTTTTTTTTTTTTTTACTACACCCATATCTAGCCGTTAGCGCAATCACTACATACAAATTCAGGAGTGGTTATTTGCATCCAATTTGCATAACCCACCAACTGTCACTGTCATTGTGTGGCTGATTGTAACTACCAAGGATGCACAAGGGGAGTGTGTGCATACTCTACCTCTGTCTGAGTTTGCGTGGCTGCTTGTGCATGCGTCCATCAGTGTATGTGTGTGTGTTCGTGTTCGTGTGTGTGAGATGCATAATCCAATCTAGTCATTACAATGAAAGGACCAACAGTGGTAAACTTCCCAGATGTTTCTGCCTCCCCCTGAAGGCTATTACATGTACAAACCTGTTTATCTGAATGTAATTATATTATACATACACGCCACTTGATTTAAATGTAATTATATTACATGGTGGCATGTTTACTTAAATGGAATTGCATTATTTATGGTAACGTACATTTAATGAAACATTTGAGATGTCGCCCCACCCATTATTTTAAAGGCAGTATCAGTAATTGACATTGGGTACCGGACTGTTTCATTTACCCCCATTTTCAACGAGGCAGTTTGTTTTTACATAAGCTAATTAATTCAGCAATAGGAGAAATTAAGATCAAGATTTTTTATGGTGAATTAGAAGACAAAGCATATGCATATATGATTCTTCTAAATGTGCGTTTTCCTAGACATGCAGGAAAAATTTAGCACCACTCGACTAAAATAAATGTCTTTATTTGAGGCATAGTACACACATCTTTGTTTTACACATTGCTAACTAAAAGGGAATGTTTTAACAACTTTACATTGTTTATTTATTTTGGCGTGTCTGAGGTTATTTTGTGTATATAATTACTATATTACTGTTTAGGTTGAACTGACAGTAATACAGAAATAACTTAACATTCACCTTCAACAAGTCCCTTCAGCTTTGATATGTACATATTGTACTTATTGGCTGGAGATGATTTTGCAGGGTTTATGTATCAACGTAAAAAGAAAATCACTAACGCTCTAATTAAAAACATCAATGTTTTAATGAAGCATACTCATTTAGCTGCTAAGTTGTGGTAACCTTGACACACCTTTTTATTTTCCTTGTGTGATTACTAAGGTGAAACAGACAGGCTCTATCAATTCAGTGCCTGAATTATACATAAAACTAACTGGCTTACATAAGTATTCAACTTGTCTGAAGTACAAATGATGCATAGAGATTCTTCGTGTAATATTTCTATTTTAAAGACTGGCCCTAAAATAAATTACTTTTAAGGAACATTAGTTTAATGTTATAAAATATTCTATAAGAAAACAAATTACTATAGTGTATTGGAAACTCTCCATGTTTACACAGATGAGAAAAATTACTCTAATGTTGATACACTTGGCTTACAATTAGACTCCACATTTGAAACATCTGAATAACCCCTTATTGATTAGACTGCAAATCCAATTCTAAGGAAGTTAGAGATAAATTCATAGAAACGCAAATAAATTAGGAAAAGGCAACAAATTAAGTAAGGGGGCACAGTTGGATACATAGTAAAGCAATTAAAGTTGCACCATAACACCCGGCACTGAGCAACCATCAATTGACTCTGCAGGAACTACAGAGTTCATTACGGACCAGAGTGAAGGTGCACCAGTCAAACATATCTAGAACATTGCATACAACTGATTTGTACGAGAAGGTTGTGAGAAAG